>JACGAQ010000256.1:0-205413 GCA_014119065.1 Orius insidiosus
CCTAAATTAGTCCTCACAGACAAACTCGAACTAGAGTTATGCGAATATTTTAAAATGTGCAAAAATTTATTATGGCTTAACTCCAAAAGACGTTCGATCAATGGCCTACCAATTGGCAAAAGCTAATGACTGCAGAATTCCGGAATCTTGGAAATTGCCGAAAGCCGCCGGTCCAGACTGGTTCACTAGCTTTTTGAAGAGACACCAAAATTTATCCATCAGGTCCCCTGAGGCCTCAAGCTTGAGTCGAGCAACGTCATTCAATAAAACAAATGTTGAACTTTTCTTTGTCAACTTAAAGAAGTTTTGGATAGATACAAATTTAAAGCGAAGGATATTTGGAACGTCGATGAAACTGGGTGTCAGAATGTCCAGCGTCCGCCAAAAATCGTCGCTCAAAAAGGAGTTCGACAAGTCGCCAAAGCAACATCGGCAGAAAGGGGAACAACAGTTACTATGGCATTAGCTGTAAACGCTCTTGGAAATTCTATTCCACCTATGTTCATATTCCCAAGAGTGTTTACAAGGACCATTTTGTGAGAGGGGGACCGCCAGGATGCGTAGGAACCGCACATCCTTCAGGGTGGATGACTGCGGATTCTTTTCTACGATTTATGAAGCATTTTCATGAATATTCAAAATCTTCGATTGATTCACCATGTTTGCTTTTGTTAGACAACCATGAGTCACATCTATCAATAGGTGTTCTGAACTTCTGCAAAGATAATGGCATCGTTTTGTTATCTTTTCCGCCACATACCACAGATCGTCTCCAGCCCTTAGACCGCTCAGTTTATGGTCCTTTTAAGAAATATTATTTTTCAAGCGCCGATCAATGGATGACTAATAACCCCGGAAAGACTATCACTATTTACGACATTCCGGCGATCGTCAACACTGCTCTACCGAGAGCCATTACTCCTACAAACATAGTGTCAGGATTCACTGCCACTGGCATCATGCCATTTAATCCGAATATTTTTACAGAAGATGACTTCCAATGCTCGGCAGTGACTGATCGTCCATTGACCGAAGATAACACCCAAAAAAGTCAAGAGACGCCAAAAAAATCAATTCTATCTGTAGGAGACCCGCCATCAACGAGCCATGCAAGCTCCTCGTCTAACATGTGCCCGGTGTTCACTCCTCAACCGTCAACGAGCCAAGAAACTCCCCCGATTCACGTCAGCCCAGAGGATATTCGCCCTTATCCCAAAGCTGGAGCAAGAAAAAACTCTAAAAAAGGCAGGAAAAAACTCAAATCGGCTATCTTAACAGACACACCTGTCAAGCAAAAATTAGAAGAGGAAGCTTTTCTGCGAGAAGAAAAAAAAAAATCGAAACAACTTCGAACTAAAAAAAACCTGTTTGGAAAATCGGGATTAGATGCGAAAAAAACAGCCAAAAAAGCGACTAAAAAAAGAAGCAGGGACGAAAGCGACGATTCCGACAATGAAGACTCCCTTTGCTTAATATGTCTTGAGCCTTTTTCAGCATCGAAGCAAGGGCAAGAATGGATCCAGTGTATTCAATGCAAAAAGTGGGCGCACGTTGAATGTGGGAGTAATGATCCACATTACACGTGCGTTCATTGCGAATCCGACCTTAATTTTGATGATTCAGATTTAGATAATAATGAATAAAATTTCTTTTTTTATTTTTTTTGTGTTTTTTTTTCCCTGTATTAACTTGCCCCGTCCTAGTATCAACTTGCCCCGTCGGCGGGGCATGTTGATACACTTTGTGTTTTTTTTCAACACGAAAATTAAAATATACCGAGACGATTTTTTTAAATTTTTTAAATCAGTAATATAAAAATCGCTTGAATAACAAGAATAAAATTTTGAAAAAAATTTAGGGTAAAAGGAAGTATTTTTTAAAAATCAAAAACTAAAAATCGTATCGATGTGCCCCGGTCTCCCCTACACGAGGTTATTTGTACGGTTCGAAAATCAACTATTTCTCAACAGATTGGCTAAAATCGAAGAAGGAAATCGATTCTGTACTTTATGGAAGGATTTTGAAGCTAAAATTAAAAAAACTATCAAGGAAACTATTAAGTTTCCTAGTGTATTAACTCACGCTAAGTGAAAATTGGCGGGAACGTTTTGGGGATAAGTAATTTCTATGCTGTTATCGTTAATCAGAAAAACCATGTTAGATCATGAATTTGCTCTAGTGAGAACATTGTGAACTAACTGAGTCGGAAACGACTCCCTGAACTAGGTTAATAAGCCTCTGTTTTGTGAGTCGTATACAGGAAGGGCAAATTACGATTCCCTAAAACTCTCTATTATCTGAATATCTCTAAATCTTAATCTGTTTATAGTTTCTACTTTGTCTTTTAATTTGAAATAGGTTTTTAAGCTTCTGTTTTTTTACATTGTGTATAAAGTGTCCAAATTAGAGGAAATCGTAGCTTTAAACTTGAGCCAAACAATTCCTCTCGACAAAGGAAGCCAAGGGACGTTTCAAACCCTTTCGCCATTTTATACTCTAAGACCTTCTCAAATATCCCCTCTTAACAAGGCATCTTTTTTAACATCAAGAATAATTGGCGGTTCGTCGAACCGGTAGACAGAATCGGATTGGTTAGAATGAAGACCTACGCAGGGTTTTTATACATAAGCAGTAGGAGGGTTTAAATGTTTATTTGTTTTAGTCCTCAAGTTCTTATTGAATTAGAAGATTGAAAAAATAGAAGAAAAAACGCAAACACAGCTAGTTGGATCTAACTCAATTAAAATTTTTCTAAAGACGCATTATGTACGCTTGAGAATTAACCCATGCGGTATTCCATTGAAAATGACTTCTTTTTGTCTATTGTATTCGAGCATTCTAGTGTTTCGTCATCCGCTTTTTTACCCTACTCACATCACATTGAAAAATCCTCTCACTAGTTATTTCTCAAACCTCAAGTATTGCACCTATTGTTACTTTTTTGTCATCTATTTTTCAATTTTTTGAGGAAAAAAAAAAAAAAAAAAAACTCTATAAAACAGGTGTTTTTAACACCACAGAATCGAATTTAAAGTTTCGGTTTTTAACGTATTAAAGGGGAAAAAATGGCGAACTCAACATAAAAATTATATGGGTGTATTCACCAAGAGGTCTAGAATCTGAAAATGAAAAAAAAACTGACGTCGAGGTATCACAATAACTTTTAAGGAAGTTAAAAAATTTGTCCGATGTCGAGTTCGCCCTTCGTATCCGGAGCGCCTCATATGAAGACTGTTGTGCGTGAAACAAAACTTTAAAATGACAGATCTCCATTTTTGCGATGTATTTCAAAAAATCGCTAAGAGTCTGATGAAATTTCGGCGGTGAAGCCAGAAAAAAAAAACTACAAAAAGGTGATGCTGTGAAAATTTGGTGAAAATCATGGCCGTACTGCGTTCCCGAAAAATGCGATGGACGGACGGCCGGCACTATAGACAACCTCATGATCTGTGAAGGTCACTACTTAAAGGTCTTGAAGACCCCTTTTCCAAAGTGCCATAGAGAGTTTCACAATAACATTTCTTTGAGTAAGCTAAGATCTCTAAAAAATTAGTTATATTTCCATTTCGCCGTTTTGTAACACTAAATAAATGTTTTACATGAATACGGGATTGAGAGACAAACTCTCCACAACGGTGTCAACCTAAAATGAAACATAATTATGTAAACCATCCTGTCTGTAAATTAAAGAAGAGGGTGAGTACATGAATATGCAATAAGGGTAACTACCTTTTTGAGTCTGGTATTTATTAAAATTTAAAATTTAGAAAAGACAGTTTTAAAATAAAGTTTGAAAATAATGTTGAAAGAACAATAATTTGAAGGCTGTCGAATTGTAATTTTCGTTAATGAAATCTCTGATTTTCGAGGCGCCCACACAATCTTAGTAATATCGGGATTGCAATCCATTTGGTATTGTTCGCTTTTGATCCTTATTGAACCCGTAGCCTATCAATCATCGTACAAGTTAATTGTCTAAAGGTACACAGCGTATTTGGCGATAGTGTAGGAAGTGAAGGGTGGATTGAATTAATTTCGAGGCAATAAATAAGGACATAGAAGGGGGAGCCGTGTGAGGTTGAGACAGGCTATGAGTGGGCATTGACTGCTCAAAGATGGATGACATATTGACGAGTGAAGCACAGTTAATATCAAACTGACACGAACAAATGGTATCGGAGGTGGAACCCAGCCCAAAGTCACCTGATATCATTTAAATAGTTCCAATTAAATTTCATAGTTACTTTTTAAAATAATGAACTCACAGTAGAAGGACTGCAATTTTGTTCCTTTTTTTCCAATTTCAGGGGTCCTACAGCAAGGCGCGGATAGCAAAAACCTCGTTTCCAAGCAGTTTGAAAAAATAATCTTCATACCCTCCATAAATCTTTTGATGCTTCCCGAGCAGCCGATTTGCGTGAACGACCGAACACCGATTAAAAGGGGTTTCTACACCAGAAAGTCTTCGAAAAGGACCTAAAACCCGGTAAAAGAGATGCTTAACATCCGGTCACCTTATTAAACGGGTGTTTATACACCATAAAATCGACGAAAACGACCCAAAACCCGGTAAAGGAGATTCTTAACGTTCGGCCACCTGAAACGGGTGTTTCTACATCAGAAAATCGACAAAACGACCCAAAACACGGTAAAAGAGATGTTTGACGCCTGGTCACCTGATTAAAGGGTGTTCCTACAACAAAGTCAACGAAAAGGACCTAAATCACGGTAAAATTGATGTTTAACCTCCGTTCATCTTATTGACCAGGTGTTTTACACCAGAAAGTCTCGAAAAGGACCTAAAACCCCTAAAGAGATTAACATCCGGTAACCTAATTAAATGGGTGTTATACACCATAATATCGACGAAACGACCCAAAACCCGGTAAAGATTCCTAACGTTCGGCCACCTGAAACGGGCGTTTCTACACCAGAAAATCGACCAAAACGGCCGAAAACGTAAAAGAGATGTTTGACGCTGGTCACCTGATTAAACGGGTGTTCCTACACCACAAAGTCAACAAAGACTACAAAACCCGAGATGTTTATGCCCAAACGCCTGATTAAACGGGGTTTCTACCCAATAAAGTCAACAAAAGGACCCAAAACACGGTAAAAGAGATGTTTGACACTGGTCACCTGATTACACGGGTGCTCCTACACCAGAAAGTCATCGAAAAGGACCTAAATCCCGGTAAAAGAGATGTTTAAACCTTCGTTCACCTTAGAGCAGGTGTTTCTACACCAGAAAATCGTCGAATACGACCCAAACTCGATAAACGAGATTTTTAACGCTCGGCCACCTAAAACGGGTGTTTCTACACCAGAAATAGAAAAAAAAAACTACCCAAAACACAATAAAAGAGATCTTTGAAGCCTGGTCACTGATTAAACAGGCGTTTCTACGCTACAAAATATACGAAAAAACCAATGCCCGGTAAATGAGATGATTATCCCGAACGCCTGATTAAACGGGTGTTTCTACACCAGAAAGTCAACGAAAACGAACAAAAACCCGATAAAAAAAATGCTTAACGCCCGGGCACCAGATTCAATTTCTACACCGGAAAATCGCCGAAAAGGACCAAAACCCGATTAGAGAGATTTTTACGTTGAAAAACGTGGGAATTTTTTTTGAGACAATTTTTTTTGTAGTTCCTACCGTTTTCTTTAACAAACTCGGATGCTGTATATAAATTGAGGTTCTATATCTTTGGAGAGGACGTTTGGAAAGAGGGGCGTTGATGAAGACTTGTCGAACAGATGTTTACACTCACATGGTTTCTCGTTCCGGTCAATCAATACAATCTTGCGAGGTTTCACCCACTCAGACGCTCAACAAACGGAAAACGACTCTTTGACAAGAAGGGACACGATCGTAAACAGAACGTCGAGAAAATTAAGGCCTTGAAAAGACGGGAGTTTCGCGAGAACCGTTCAAACCGAGAGATTACGAAAAGGAAAGGTTAATTGCATTTTGAAGTTTTCGGGATTCAAGGTTCATTAACGCCACTTCCGACTTAATGGAAGGCAAACATTGAACGTGATCTTTTCCTTCTTAAAATTTCAAAGTCGTTTTCTCCAGAATTATAAACGACACAATTATCATCACAGGATCTCTTAAACCAAAGGATCACTCAAAGAGCTTTATTTTATCACTAATTGAAATCAAATATATTTTAGCTACTTTAAGATTCAATTCTAATAAACTAAATTCTTTGAAATCTCAAAATTCTTTTGTGATTAATTTAACTCTTAAAACAATTCCTTTGTACCTAATTTGAAAAAATGTTGCCTAGAGGATAAAGGGAAAAAGAAAAGGGAAAAGAAAAAATACGAAAATTGGTTTAGCCACAAAAGGTGGATGAATGTAATACTGGAAAGTAAACAAAGAAAAGGATTAAAGAGTTAGAAAATGGGGTTGAGGGAGGTTAGAAAAAGTAGGCGGGTTCCTCCTTTCAAAACCTTGTTAAGAATACAAACAAGAATAATATCATTACGGCAACTTCTTAGAGTTATTGTGATTAGTGCTCAGATGTATAAAATACACTCCTTTTCCCAAGGCTTAATTAAAACAAATTTTTAAGTTTTATTTTTCTTCCCTCAATTTTCAAACGTAAGAAAACTTTTGATTGCAGGTCATGCGTATGCTTTAATTATAAAAGGTTGACTTGTATTTTATGAGATTGAGATTTTTTTTCTAATGGAAAAACTAATCGAAATGTAGGGAATAAAAATAAAAAGTTACGACCCTCTGTTATCGATCTAGGTTTTTTTTCGCTATTAGTGGGAATAAGCTAAAATAAGCTTTTTTCTCATAACTTGTTTGTTTTTTGATTGCACTGCACTATTTGACAATGGATAAGTTGAATTGAATTTCCCCTAGTGTATAATTCCATTTTTTTCTCTACCGCCGGGAATAGCGAACAATGTGTCTGGAGTTATGCCAATACTGGGTATTTTTTCGTAAATCCTTAATGACGATTTTTTTTTCTCTATTATTTGTTTAATGATTTAAGATTTTTATATAACAGGGTTTAGCGAAAAAACTAATTTAATCCCTAAAAAGTTAATGCGTTTTGTTCAGATAAAGATAACATTACGAATTAAGGTGAAATGAGATTATTTTAGAGTCTCCCCTACCATCATGTTTCGAGATAATTCGAGAAAAGAGTTCTAAGTGGGTCAGGAACACACAGATGCTGAAGAAACATGGCCGCTCGCAACTGTGAAATATGTCTCAGGCAGACGGCGTCCGGGCATAAAATCTTTAACTTGTTACCTTTTTATTTTCTTATTCTAGAATCCTGTTTAGGGGAAGAAAATCCTTTTAGAGATTTGTTTTTTTAGGTAAATGATTTTCTCAGAAATAACGTGTTTTTATTCAATTATTATCAGGCCAATAGCTAAAGGAAATTGAAGTTTAATTCATGTTAAAAGATTATTTTGAAAAGGGAGATTTGTCGGATCAGATAATCGTTAAAGTGGGGGGGAAAACAAGACTGTTTTGCTTCCGTTGTCTACGATCTAAATTGACGGTCTCCTCGGCGCACCCTCACTTTTTTTCTCTCCTTAACCCCCCTTTTCTAAAAACCCTTTCGTTATACTTGATCTTTTGAGACACAACTTACCAAATTGAGGTATAAACTTAAAGGTCCGTTTAACTCCGTCCAGTCTGCCCTTATTTTTCATCCGTTGTTCCTCCCGTAGCCAACAAACATAAATGTTGTACGTTCTAAACAGCCTCTTCGCCGGACTTTTCGACGTTTCCTATGGCATCACGATTGAAAACCAGATTTTTGTCGGTTTTCCGGGCTTTCCACCAATAGAAGTAGCTTTTTTTAAAACATAAATGTTGGGTACCAAACGTCCCGCTTTTCCTATATACAGAAGGCTTTTTCTAGAAACACCCGTTTCATCGGGTGTTCAGGCGTTTACCAAGTTTTTCACTGGGTTCCTAAAAGTTCTTCGATTTTTGGTGTAAAAACACCTTTTTATGGAGTTTTTGAGCGTTTAAGACTCTTTTAACGATTTGTTAGTCTACCCCGATTTTCTGGTCTAGAAACGCCCGTTTCCGTTTACCACGTTTTTCACTGGGTTCTTAAGAGTTTTCTTCCACTTTTTGGTGTAGTAACACCCTTTTTATCGAGGTTTGAGCGCTTAACACGCTTAACACTCTTTTTAACGAGTTTTGTGTAATCTACCCCGATTTTCTGGTCTAGAAACACCCTTCGTCAGGTGTTCAGGCGTTTACCACGTTTTTAACCGGGTTTTAAGCGTTTTCTTCGATTTTTTGGTGAGTAAACACCCTTTTTAACTTTTTAGCCCTTAACATTTTTTAACGCTTTTGTGTAGTCTACTCCGATTTTCTGGTCTAGATTCTAGAAACACCGTTTCGTCGGGTGTTCAGACGTTTACCATTTTTTCGGGTTTTTGAGAGTTTTCATAGATTTTTTGGTTAGTAACACCTTTTTATCGAGTTTTTGAGCGCTTGACACTCTTTCTAACGAGTTTTGTGTAGTTGACCTCGATTTTCTGGTCTAAACCACCCGTTTCGACGGGAGTTCAGGCGTTTACCACGTTTTTCACCGGGTTCTTAGGAGTTTTTCTTTTTTTTGATGTACTAACACCCTTTTTATCGAGTTTTTGAGCTTTATCACTCTTTCAACGTTTTTGTAGTCTACTCCGATAATCTGGTATAGAAACACCCGTTTCGACGGGTGCTCAGGCGTTTACCACGTTTTTCACCAGGTTTTTAAGAGTTTTACTCGATTCTTTGGTGTGTAACACTCTTTTTATCAGTTTTTGAGCGCTTAACACTCTTTTTATCGAGTTTTGTGTAGATTTTCTGGTCTAGATCGAGTTTTGAGCCATTATTCATGGTTAATATTCCTCGGTTTACGGGTCTAGAAAGTACTTTTTACCGGGATTTGTGTAGTTTTTTCCATTTAAGGGTGCAGAATCACGTTTTCTGGACCTCTCTTTCAAATATTTTGCCCAGAAACATCATTTCTACCAATATTGCTTCCTTTCCTTGGTTTTACGGCCAAAAAACCTCTTTTGTCTTTTTTGGTTCTTTTCGATATTTTGACAAAAGGTCACTTTTTCCCAACGAAGAAGTTTTCTCCCCTGTTTTGCATAATGTTAAAATTTAAGGATTTCCTTTTCGGTACATGTGAGTTTACGATACTATAGCAAGGATATCGCGCATGCGCAAGCTTTCAGGTATTTTTGTTCCCGCTTTTTTTTTTTTTTTTTTTTTTTAATTCATGTTTGAGATTTGCCTCAATTCAAACTACTTTTATAACACAAGGGGATAATTCTTCCATTCAAAAAATAAACACCTTGTCATCAAACGAGCTCTCTATGCGAGAGGAAAAAAATAGCCCCTCATGTTATCAAACTATTTTGAATTTTGGCAAATCTCAGAGACGAATTTTTGAAAAAAACGCGGGAACTAAAACACATGAATGTTTGCTCATGCGCGTTATTATGTTATCGTGAAGTCACATGTACCGATTTTTCAAAGTACCTACTCCATTTCAATCATTCCCTTAAGCAATTCGTGTTTAAAGTTTATTTCTACCTTTTTTTCAACAAAAAATACATAACAACAAAAAGAGGGGAGGAAAGGACCGAAAACATCTCCGGTATAGAATTATTCGACCTCTCGAAGGGTCAGGAGGTGGGAGGAAACGGCCCCTACGGCTACGATCCTGGCAGCGTTTCAACGTAGACACAACACGAAATTATTTACGATAATGTCGTGTCCGAAAGTTCCCCGAAACTGTACGATTTCTCCTTTAAAGATTTAACAATTCAATACCAAATTTTCAACTCCGATTAATTCATTACTTTCAATGTTTTTTTTTTTAAATAATTAGTTTTTTAATAGTTATAAAATAAATTTTACTATCTAAAGCTTAAAATAAACAGTTAATTTTGAATCTTCATTTTCTTTCAGTATTGTTTCTCATTATTGCTATAAATAATAAAGTTTTCTCTGTTACTAAAAACTTGATTATAAATTCTTAACATTCTATTATAAACTTTAGTTTTCTTAACAGGAATTTAACAATTCAATTAGCTTAGTAGAACTTCAGTTGAATCAATAAAATTTAAAACATTAGATTCCCTAAATTAATTAAATATAATTATGGTCTTTGAGATTTTCCAAAAACCGTTTTGAAACAAGAGGGTTAATTTTTTCCTCTCGCTAGAAGAGGTCGTAAAAATTTTGGCTTTTATTTTATGTTGGCTACCCTGTGGGTTCCTAAGAAGTTTATCATAAAAATGTTTATAAAAATAAATAAAATAATGTGTAACGTATTCCGTTTTATCTGGATCCTTTGTCGCGGATAAAGAATAAATAGATAAGGTTTATGAGAGGGCTATTTTAAAGGGTAGTTTCTGCGAGGAAGGGTCACTCTTTGATGTGCACAATCTCATTTGAAAGGCGCGTCCCTCTTGAGACTGACTCATCCCGTTCGCTTCCCGATTCACTTGGTTGCTCCCAAGGAAAAAAAAAAACTAATCGAGTTTACTTGAAAAAAAAAAAAAAGTTTTGTAGTTGTGATTTAGGCTTTAAAGATTCTTAAATAAAAAAAAGTCTTTAAAACAAGTTTTAATGTGAACTCGTACAGCAGTTTAGCTCCGCTATATTACACAGGAGCTGATAAATAGATTTGGGCCTCGGAATAAATAAACCGGGCTAATTTCATGGTTCGCGTCTCTTCCAACCCCTCACCGGGAGATTCTTCGTACGGGAAAACATTCGTGCACGTTGAAATAAAGGGATCCTCGACTCCTTTTTTTTAATTCATTAACAACCTGGATGAGACATTTATCTGGTTTACGACCTTTGGGACTCGCTCGGCTCCAATTTATGCGAAGATCCTGGGGTACTTAATTCGAACTAGGACTATAAAGGCAAACGGGCTTTTACTTTATGAAGAAATCCTCCATTGACAACCAGCGTCAATAAAGATTTCAAAATAGACAAAAAAAATTAACAACGACATTTAATAATAATATTGCCTTGACAAAAAATCTGTTATAAAAATTAACAATGGGTGAGTGGCTCTATCTCTTAGAGAACTGTGGCGGCGCGGAGAGCTTCAGGGAGACGAGAGTTTCCGGCTTCCCGCTGTATCCACTAAATCTCTCGGAGATAGAGGCACAGTGAAAAGATAGAAATGATTGTGATAGAGGAATAGCTACCTGACGAGGCTTTTTAAGCCGAAACGCGTCGTGAGATACCCGTTATCACGGTTTCTTCCTCCATTATTAGTTAATTATTTGATAGTACAATCAACCCCCCTTGTGGAATACATACGCAATAAAAATTAGAATATAAATGTAGTATTCCCATGACAGCAAATCTGTCATAAAAATTAAAAAACCAATAATGAGGTGGTGAGTGGCTCTATCTCTTAGAGAAATGTGGTGGCGCGGGCGGTGAGCTTCAGGGAGACGAGAGTTTCCGGCTTCCCGCTGTATCGTCTAAATCTCGGAGATATGGCACAGTGAAAAGATAGAAATGATTGTGGTGGAAGGAATAGCTTAACTGACGAGGCTTCTTAAGCCGAAACGCGTCGTGAGATACCCGTTATCACTGTCATTCATTATAGATTAATTACATGATAGTAAAATTTTAAAAGGAAAAATTTATTTCTACTGAGAAACTGATTGCAAATAAAGTTGTAGCAACGTGGAAAGGGTGTTGGGAGTGGAAACCTCCCGCTAGGAGGTTGATTGATTACATAAGGGGTTGAAGGAGTGATTATCATCAAGTGTAGCTTGTCCTTCAATACTCGCCCTGCGTCCCAGGGACCACCATTAGCTCTAATGGAAAAATATAGAGCCCAGGAAATGGGGGAGAGATGCAAGAAACTTCCTAATCATCACAATATTTCTCAAACTGATTTTGTAATTCCATTTTGTGAATGTAGTTGAAGGACGATTGCTTTTGAAAAGAGAAATCCGGGATGCAAATCCTTGGCCTGGAACAGATTGCGTAAGATGACACTAGAGGGAGCGCAATTGATCAGAAGGGGTTATACCTATAGCTCCCCCCCTCCGAAACTCTCATATTTCATGGCCCATAGGTTTTCAATCAGACAAAGTTGTAAGAAACTTCCAGTCCTTTTTCCTTCCAAAAGAGAAATAAGGAGATTTTAGAGTGACGTCCTATACGAGGAAGTGACAACTCGGTTCACTGAATTTACCGATTTTATTCCCTTCTTTTTGTTTTATCGTACCAACTTTAAATTCGCTCCCGTATTAAATTGCCCGTTGGAAAAGTAACTCCACCGACAAACGTACACGAAAGTAACATTTCCCTTTTTCGACTTATTTCTTTTCCATCTATCTCTGGATGTGACACCCGCACATTTTCAAGAGTCGCCTTTCACTTACAACTCGTCCCGTCGCTGACCTAAATGAACGTGTCTCCAATTATTTTTAATTTGAATTTTATACATTAAAATTTCATCCCAATAAAAAGGTTAATGTACCTGCTCAGTTTCTCCGGCCTTAAAAAAAATAGTCAGATTGTGCCAATCAACATTGCGCGGATTAGAAATTAAAAGTAGGTACTTGTTTGAAGAGCTTCCAAGGAAAACTTCCTTTAAGAGAAGTCAATATAGGAGGGTAAAGTATTAAAGAGGGGAAGTATAACGGTGGGAAGTATAATGGAGGGGGAAGTATAACGGAGGGGGTAGTAACGGAGGGAGTAGTATAACGGAGGGGCAGTATAATGGAGGGGGGAAGGGAAAGGGAGGGGAAGTATAACGGAGGGGGAAGTAAAAGGGAGGGAAGTATAACGGAGGGGGAAGTATAATGGAGGGGGAAGTAAAAAGGGGGGAAGTAAAAGAGAGGGTAAGTATAACGGTGGGGGAATTATAAGAGTTTAACTTAAGTTTAACGAAAGGGGAAGTATAACGTAGGGGGAAGAATAACGGAGGGGAAGTAAAAGGGAAGGGGAAGTAAAATAGATGGTAAGTATAACGGTGGGGGAAGTATAACGGAGAAGTTTAACGGAGGGGGAAGTATAACGAAGGGGGAAGTATAATTGAGGGTAATTATAACGGTGGGGAAGTATAACGGAGAAATTTAACGGAGGGGGAAGTATAACGAAGGGGAAGTGTTCCGGAAAAAAAATGGTACGGCCGACCGGCCGAAACCACAGACAAAGTTGAGATCGGTAAAGATCCATATTCGAATTGACCCAACGGGGTCTGGAAGACCCTCCCAAAACCTATAATGAAGGGGTGGTTGTATAGAAACTAGGATGTGAGAAGTTTGGTCGTTTGATGGGGAGGTTGTTGTTCCCTACCTTCCCGCATGTTGGACAAATCGCAGTAATATTCACATATATTGATAGATACGGAAAATTGTTAAGAAATAATGTTTCTCTCTTCCTGAGATCCATTACTTATGAAAATTAAAAGGCTTCTTTAAACATTTAGAAGTTGGACACTACAAAGTAAGTTGGCGTTCGAAGGTTTCCTTATTAATGGAAGTTTGCTGTCTAATATTACGTAATATAGTAATTGCTCGATATTGAAGTGGTGGTCATATTCATTATTAAAAAGAATTGGTGAAGTTTATAATCATTGGCTTGGCTTTTTTTATTGATTAAGAAGGCAGGTACTACTTGGTAAGGGTAGACTCTTCCCGCCTAAAACGTCGTCATTAAATTAATTGACCTTAACCATGATAGGACTTAAGGAGTCGAGCCTCGTCTCATCTTAAACTAATAACCGCGTTAAGGTTGCAACGTGGTCGCCCTTTCCCGCCCTTTTATTCCGCAGACGGTGTCAGGTTCGTTAGACTTCTACATGCCCACAATACTCAAACACCTTTCACACCGACATCTCACACATAACTATTTTTTAAACAATAAACTTATAATTTCTAAAGTAAAAGCCGCTGAAAATCCCGTCTAATTTAAATATTTAATTTTGAATTAGTCCTAAGTAAATCCGGGGAAGTACGAGTAGATAATTAGGCTAAACAAGTATATGTAATTTGGTTAAAATTACATCTCTAAGCGTGGGCCGTCCGTGAGATCACAAGGTAATAAGAGGTACGGTCTGGGGGTAAAAGGGAGGCTCCGACCGATAGCAATTAGCTCGAGTACAAATTCGGTCGGGAAAGGGAAGAGGGCCATTTAATTTACTGATATATCCCGCCCTTGTAAGACCCTCTAACTACCAACAGCTTGTTTGAATGTAACATCAGGTACCTCTCGAGAAACTTTCAAAGTACAATACGTTTTCCCCATGACGTAAGATTTGGAAGAAAAATTAATTAGTTAATTGTTTCGGTAATTAAATTCTTCCTATTTGGGGTTTCTATCGATAAATTGCCTTCCAGATTTATTAGTCGTCGCCATGAATCATCCGTAGAAGGATTTGTCGCACGCAACATCGATCTTCAGCTTAGGACTCTGACTCCCTTTGATAAGCAATCGCCTAATCAGTCTTCCTCAAATTTCCCACCCCTAATGAGACTTTCCGGAAAATTTAATTTAGACGGGGGCCGTTATCAACTTTTCTTTTCCGTACGTAAGGCGGAAAGTTGATGGGTTAACTCGGTTTGATTGACATGACTGTATCTCGCTGAAAGTCATGTCCACGTTCAAAGTTTTCACGTTTAGAAACTTCTCCAAAACTTCTTTTACCTCCAAACGTTCGTAAAAAAAGATTATTTAAATTTGTATTCGACAATTTTACAAATCTGGTTTAAAAGTGACAATCGGGTCTTGACGTACGATATTTCCATTTTCTTGTTTGTCTTTTCTCCATTTCGTATTTTCAGAATCTAAAACGGACCAGTTCTCATTTTTAGGGACAAACTTGACATTCGGTTTTGTTCTTCAGAAAATTTAGGCGCATTTTGAGAAATCAAAGGGATATCAGGTGATCTGTAAAGACTTTTAGTGCGCTCTTGAACATTATTGAAGTCGTCTTCGTTAAACTGATCGGCGCTTAATCTTCTGCTTATTTTTAAAGATTCGACGGCCTCTCTAGTCGTCTCTTTGACGTTTTCTGGCTTTGAGTCGTTAGAAGGGAACTGCTTGTGCGTCAGTTTTCGATATATGGAGGCCTCATGAGAAGATTGGCCGGAACTCTGTTGAGGCACTGGTTCTTCAGAAAAACCTTAACCGCTTGTTTCGTTATGTTATCGCTTCGCTTTTCTTTATGATACTGAATCCATCGATCACGATAATAATTCCGTATGCTGCACGTCTGATCTTTCGGCTTCTCCTCAATTTCTTTATGCTCACTCGTTATCGCTCTCCACATCGACGAATTCGGGTCCATCGAAACCGTCGACTCTTCTTTTTCACATTTCATCTTTTCCCCTTCCGCATTCGACGAACTCCACGACATTGACGGATTAGGCTCTTGCTATAAAAACATAAAATCAAAAATTAAAAATAAAAACAAATACCATTTTCGCTTGTAAAATATTTTTAGTAAAACATTGTATCTGAAATGTCCCATTTTGCAAATTTTCTTCCAAATTTCTTAAATTTGAAATTGTCCTTTTGCTTTCTGAAATTAGAGTCTAAAATTCATGGTTATTAAGAAATTTAAAATATTTAAATACAAACTTTAGGATTTATCACTTTTCGTATAGGATTCGCCATGCTAAAATTTTATTGAAGACAATTTTTTTGTTTGTGGTAATTTCATAATTTTAAATTCATGTGTTTATTTGAATTTTATACAACGAGTTGATTTAAAAAAAAAAGATGGGAAAAAAATCATCGGATAATTTTTACAAAAACGTACATGCGATCATTCATGCTTTTCCAGCGACCCCTTTTTTTTTTCTCCTTTTTATATCTTTTCAAGCATTATGAATGATTGCGAAATGAATCACTGTGACAAATGTTACCGGCGTAGCCTCCAACCGGAATATAAGTCCACGACTTAGTCCTTATATAAGTTTCGATTTTAGTATTTCAGCACTTTTTATCTTTTTAAAATAATATTGTGTTTTCTAAACCCGCAAGACTCAAACGTTATGCAATATGGTTGCATCTGCGCCTTAACAACCGGTTTCTGTATCTCCTGGGGTAAATTTGCAGTGGCCTCTCCAGAATTTTTTCCGGTGATTTCTGAAGTGAATCGATTAGTACGGAAGTTATTTTACCCTGCAAACCTGTTTTTGGAAGGGGGAAACGTGTCGGGTTTAAAATTCAAGAAGGTTACGTTCGATTCTACGCGGCGGCATGTCGTCTCGTCAATCCGTAAGTAAACTTATATTTTAATGTATTTTTATACAGATAACATTGATTCTACTTGTCATAAATACGAAAAAATAAGTAATAAATTACAATTAGGGTGGGCGTAAGTTTTGCCATTTGACAGGGGTGAGTCAAGGCCACCACAACAACCTAGAAACTAGGGACAAAATTTGTAGGGCCCATTTTTCTTCAGTTGTAATATCTAAACCGGTTTTTTTCTCGATTATTTGACAATATTTTTACTTTAGTGATTTGAAACTTTTTTTATCCTTCTTTTAGCAACCACATATAAAAAAAAATCACCAGTCAAAATAAAAAGGTTTGATGGCCAGAAAATATTTTGATTGAAATGACAACTTGGGTGTGTATTTGACATGAAATACTAACATGGTGGAAGGGCTCAAGAAAGATTGAAACTTGATGGGAGAGAGAAAAATATAAAAAAAAAATGTTACCACCAACCACAAAATGTAGGAAATTTTATTATTGTATTATCAAACAATTAACCAACAACAGAGGAAGAAATGACTGTGATAACGGCTTATTAAGCCGAGGCTTATTAAGCCGAACGCGTCGTGAGATACCCGTTATCACAGTCATTCTTCTCGTTGTTGGTTAATTGTTTGATAATAAAATCAATTTGCGTATAGCAATAAAAATTAAAATAAGTAAAGTAATGCCTTGGCAGCAGTTCTGTCATAAAAACCAACAAGGAGGTGGTGAGTGGCTCTATCTCTTAGAGAAGTGGGGCGTTGAAGTTTTGGGGGACGAGTTGTCTCCAGCTTCCCGCAGTTTCCACTAATTCTCTCGTAGATAGGTCCACAGAGAAAAGATAGAAATGATTGTGATAGAGGGAATAGCTCACCTGACGAGGCTTATTAAGCCGAAACGCGTCGTGAGATACCGTTATCACAGTCATTCTTCCTCTGTTGTTGGTTAATGTTTGATAATAAAATCATTTGCGTATAGCAATAAAATTAAAAAAAGTAAATTTTATTATTGTCTTCTGTCAAATCAGATTTTTAAAGGGTAAAATAAGGCGAATAGATAATTTTCTAGTATTTTTTTATTTTATTTTGTTTCTAGGGTTCTTCTAAGCTCACCCTTATCACGGTGACTCCATTCAATTGTGTGACTGATTCAATTTACTTTGGGTCCGGGCCCTGGGACTTCACCCCCCTCCCTTTCCGGCCCTTCACTATTTCCCTTTAAATCCCTCCCTTTCCCTTTTCGAGCCGAACGGTTTGAATTTCATTAGCACACGAGAGGGCGAAGGAATAATTAATTCAATGCCTGCCGTCTTTCATTCTTTTGAACCTCGGGAGCCTCAGCGTCCTACAGTCCCTTTTAAATAATTTATTCTCGGTCCGCCTTTCTACCGGTAAATTTCAATATTGCCGACAATTAAAAAGGGAAAAGAAATAAAAGGAGACTTCACTGAGATAACCTCTAACTCATATAACTTTGAAACCCATCGTAGGGCAACTATCGCGTTTTTTTCTTTTATCTTCCTTATAGAAGTTGTTGTGATACTCTCCATGTCGGGTTTTTGGAGAAGGGTCTTCCAGACCCCGGGGGGTCAAATCGAGTCAAATCGAGGGGGTCAAAATCTTTACCGATTTCAACTTTGTCTGTGGTGCCGGCCGCCGTCCGTCCGTTTTCCGGAAAACTTTAAGGCCACAGTTTTCAACCGTTTCACCAAATTTTTACACAATTTTACAAAAAGCAAAAAAAAAAAATAAAACCCGCAAATTTTTGTAAAAAAAAAAAAAACTTGGAAAATTTTGATTTTCGAAAAAATAACTTGGAAATTTTTTCAAAAAAAAAAAAAAAAAGGAAAACCCGAAAATTTTTAAAAAAAAAAACTTAGAAAATTTTCATATTTTTGAAAAAAATAACTTGAAAATTAAAAAAAAAAGGAAAACCCGGAAAATTTTGAAAAAAAAAACTCGAAAAATTAAAAAAAAAAACTAACTTCACCTCCGTTATACTTCCCCTTCCTTATATACTTCTATTTTATACTTCCCCTCCCTGTAATTCCTCCCTTATACTTCCCCCATTTTTACTTCCCCTCCCTTATACTTTCCCCTCCTGTATTATTACGTCTCTTTAAGACTTCCTTGGTTGGAAGCTCTTCAACCAGTACTTTTTATAAAAATGGAAAAGAAATAATTTGTAAAAATTAAATTTTCAATAATTCCTGACCAAAAACTAATTAGGAGAGCTTGTTTATTACAAAAGCTTGCAAAACACCTCCCTTTTACACTTTTGGCCGGTCCGCTTGATAATTTTAGATATCATCTAAATTAGCGAGACATAATGAAAATCCGCTAGCCTTACGAAAAACAAGCTTCTGTTTCGGATTGGTTTCAGGTCACGCGCTATAATAATTGATTAATAATTAAGTGATTAATGATCACTGGGTTATCAGATAGACTAGACTATCCGAAAAAAAAATTGCAGAAAAGTTGGCAAAGTATGTGAAGTACTCACCAATTAAAAAAGTGGTGGAAATAAAATTTTTCTACTTTCTATAGAAAAGCAACGAAATAAAAGAGTTGAAAATGTTTGAAAACTTTCAAAATTTACAAAATTAGCACGAAAATTTTTTCTTTCCTTCTCTTCACATGATGAAAAGGGGAAAAATCAATGGCCTAGATATTTTCGAGTTTCTATTGTAGATTTATGCATGTCCGAAACCTGGGAAGGTCTAATGGCCTCACCATCTCACAACTTGAAGATGAATGGGACCAACTTCCCTTCTCCACCTGCATCTTCTTCTCGCTGAACTTCTCCCAATTACATTCCGATCATTGAACCCAGAATCCAACAACTTCGAACATCCCCCATTGTTATTTATGGATTTCTCATTTTTTCCCTTCTTTTAAATATTCATTAAAAATTGCAAATACGAGGAAATTTTTTTTGTACCACATTTTCTCTATAAATAGTCGGATTATCTTTTCATAGTATTGAGCGTATTTTTCAGAATTTTTACAGTTTTTCTGAAGTCTATTATTTATTTTTATTAATAACCATGTGATAGCAATCATGCGAAACTATTTAAAAAATTTTTATTTCGTCATTTATCAAAATTTTAAGTCATTTCAGCTACACAGAAAAAGGATTTAATGGGATACGGACCGCCAAAAAGTTCAAAATGCCAGGTAGTAAGAACAGTTATGAAGTACTGTAGTAGTTTGATTTAGCTATTGTTGAACAAAATTTGGGAGTGAAAAGCGCTGTTGGAAAATGCATGAGTCAATCATCGATGATATCTCTGTACGAGCTGAAGGAAACCAATTTGCTATGCGATGCAGTGCTGAGGCTGGAAGATGGCTTCTTTTCCGGTCCACAGAGCGATCCTTTCCGCATGCAGCAATTATTTTCGGTGATAAATTTTTTAATTAAAATTAATTTTTTTTTTCGAGATCATTGTTCACGACGACCCTACACCAGTCGGAAATGACGGACGTTTGATCCCTGGTCTTACCTCAAAACATTGAATGCTCTCCTCGAATATTTATTTACGTAAGATCAATATAACGAAAGAGAATGTTTCTATATTCTGTCCGCCGCTGATTATCTGGCGATTCTGGGGGTCATTGAACAATGCTGCTCGTTTCTCAAGTCGCAGCTAAGTCCGGAAAACGCTATCGGAATTTTGAAAACGCAAGGTGAAATTTTAAAAAATTTAATCAACATGTTTTTTGCATCGTAAATCAGGGTTTAAAAAACCAGTCGATACATGTGGCTTTTGTTGGCAACATTGACGACATAGAGTTAAAATAAACTGAACTTTATAGCCAGGGATTAGGGGCATGGCTGAGTAGGAGGCGCACAGTCATTGTTATTTTTAGGGACCATTTTTGTCACCAACTCGAGAAAGAAGCTTTTGTCTACGTCATGCGAAATTTCGTCAGCATCGCCCAAAAAAGTCAGGAATTAACTTAAGTTTTGAAGAGATCAAAGAAATAATCAGTTCAGACGAACTGAACGTTAAAAACGAGGAACTCGTGTGGGAATTCGTTCTGCGCTGGATATCGAAAAGTCCGGAGACAAGGAAGCAACATTTTTCGTTCTAATGGGACAGATTAGACTTGGATTAATGGATACGAGTTTTTCCTCGAAAATGTATGTTTTAGCTTTTGAGAATAAATCAAACAATTTTTTCTAGGTGAAGGAACATGCATATGTATCTGGGAATGACCTGTGTAGACCCATTATCGACACATTAAAATTTTTGTATGATTTGGAAATGATAACTCAAAGAACGGGTGAGGTTTCTACACCTGAAATCGCGAGGCCACGAGTGCCACATGAGACTTTTTGCGATCGGAGGTTGGAGTGGAGGTAGCCCCACAAATTACATCGAAACGTACGACACGAGGGCCGACCGTTGGGTAAAGTCGAGGAAGTCGATCAGACAGGACCTCGGGCATACCATGGTACTGCCGTCGTCGGACATGAGATCTACACAATTGGCGGGTTCGACGGCATGGACTATTTCAACTCCTGCAGAGCTTTTAACGCTGTCACCAAAACTTGGAGGGAGATGCGCCATGAATGCGAAAGATGTTATGTCAGTGTGGCCGTTCTTGACGACATTATATATGCCATGGGAGGTTATGATGGTCACCATAGACAAAACACGGCCGAAAAATATGACCATAGAACAAACCAATGGACGATGATAGCACCCATGAATGTCCAAAGGAGTGATGCTTCAGCTACACCCTTAACGGTATTAAGTCCTTTCACTTAAAAAATCTTAACATGTAAACTTCGTCAGGAAAAAATACATCACAGGAGGCTTCAACGGTCAAGAATGCATGAACACAGCAGAAGTTTATGATCCAGAGCTAAACCAATGGTCCATGATTCCGCCCATGAGATCTCGCAGAAGTGGCGTTTCATGTGTAGCATATCACGGAAATATTTACGTCATAGGTACCTATTTGATGTTATCCTACCTTCTAATAAGCTTTAGGAGGATTTAACGGAATTTCAAGAATGTGCAGCGGAGAAAAATTCAATCCGGCGAACAACAACTGGACTCCAATCCCAGACATGTACAACCCAAGGAGTAATTTCGCCATAGAAGTGATTGACGACATGATATTTACAATTGGCGGTTTCAACGGTGTCACTACCATTTATCACGTCGAATGCTATGATGACAAAAAAAATGAATGGTACTATTTTTGCTTATAAGATATCCTTTAGCATTTATTTTAGGTACGAGGCAACAGATATGAACATCTACAGGTCCGCATTATCCGCTTCGGTCATCACCGGATTGCCAAACGTCAGAGATTACATATCAACACAGAGACAGATTGATGGAGGAAAAAAGGCAAAAAACTTCTAGCACTCGACGCCCAAAGATCCATTCAAAACCGCGCCCAGGGACGGAGGAATACACAACATCAAACACACAACGTTGATCAAACATTTTTTAAATTAATACCAGATTAATTCAAATCAATAAATTATTTTTGGATGCTCTCCATGAATTGGCATATTGAGGGGTGATGGACAAGTGAAAAAAACCTCTTTTAGGAAATAAGTAAATAGAGAGTTTGAGGGAATCGTAATTTGCTCTTACCGTATACGACTCACCAAACGGGAAAGGTCTTCTCGTAGAGGATATAAAACCCAGTTTCAGGAAGTCGTTCCGACACAGTTAGGATTTGAAATCGTTAAAACAACAAAAACAACCTGAAAATAACGAGGTTGGATTTGAAATCGTGAAAACAACAAAAAAAAAACCAAAACAATCCGAAAATAACGAGATTGGGTTTGAAATCGTGAAAACAACAAAAAACAACCTGAAAATAAACGAGATTGGGTTTGAAATCGTGAAAACAACAAAAAACACCTGAAAATAAACGAGGTTGGATTTGAATCGTAAAAATAATAAAAAAACAACCCGAAATAAAGGAGATTGGTTTGAAATCGTGAAAACAACAAAACAACCTGAAATAAACGAGGTTGGATTTGAAATCGTGAAAATAATAAAAAAACAACCAGAAAATAAACGAGGTTGGGTTTGAAATCGTGAAAACAAAAAAACATGAACCTGACACTAAACGAGAAAACGAAATAACCTTCGTAAATTATAACCTTACGTTTACTCGGAGTCGGGAAGTGAGTCGTTCCCGTATCCGAGTGGTGGCTCGAGTCGTATGACCTTGGCGAGTCGTTACGGGACGGCAAATTACGATTCCCTGAAACTCTTTATTTACTAGAGTTTCAGATAATAAAAATACTACGACAATAATAAAGGAAGGGATCCCGGAATTCGAACTATCTCATTTTGTGAATTATTTGGAAAGTGGAATCTCGACTATTGGCAAATCTACCCGTTTCCGCCAACGTCCCCCAGCCAACACTTGTCGATCTACAACCTCAATTCACTTACCGGGCATTAACCAAGCATAAATCCTCTAATTAATCCCTTTAGTTTCCTGAGGACCTCTATGGACGCTATTCGATTATTTTACGTTGAACTATGTACCTGGTTAAAAATGAACAATGAAACAAGGCTCTTTACCGATCTCAACTCTGTCTGTGGTGCCGGCCGGCCGTCCGTAGCATTTTTTCCTGAACACTTTACGGCCACAGTTTTCAACCGATTTTCACCAAATTTTCACACAAATTTCTTTAGCCGGTGAAGAAGAATGTAACGATTTTTTACATCGTTCAAACCGATGGTCCGATTTTCACCAAATTTTTTCCAAATACTCCTTATATTTTTTACGAATATTTGGTGTCAAAAAATTGGCACTTAATAATAATATTATTATTTTATTAGTAGGGAGAAATTCCATACTTCTACGGTATTACGAGAGGCACATCCCAAGGCCAAAGAGCCCATTATTTTACCTTGACACTTGAAAATATTTTCGAAAAAAAAAAAAGAACTTAAAAATTTTCAGAAAAAAACGCAAATTTAAAAAAGAAAACCCGGAAAATTTTTGAAAAAAATTAGAAAAATTTTTGACAAAGAAAAACTTAAAATTTTCAGAAAAAAAAAAACGCGGTAAATTAAAAAAAACTCGGAAAAATTTAAAAAAAAAAAAAGAAGAAAACCTGGAATTTTTTGAAAAAAAAACTTCCCTCTCTGTTATACTTCCCCTCAGTTATACTTCCCCTCCTAATTCTTCCCCTCCAAAATTGTTACTTCTTTAAGGAAGTTTCGTTGGAAGCTCTTCAAACCAGTACTTTTTTACGTAGTTAGGAGGAAATATTTTCTCTCTGCAAAGAGATAAATGACAATTAAATAAATGTAGTTAATTTAATGGATAATTTGAATGATTAAAATTTTATCCAATTTCGTTCTGTTAACTGACATTTAATGAAGATTAGCGTTAATTGTCTTTCAGCCTGGTTGTCTCCCCAAAGGGATTTTAATCGGTTTCAACTTATTTCCTGTCATTTTGTGACTCAGGTGATGAGTCTAATATTGGCTTGTTTACAAAAATCCCTTCCCGGAGACACCCAATCTGTTTGTTCAAGACTCGACCGCACTCCGGGCAATTTAACGCTGTCATGACTCCCCCTAAACATCTCCCCCAGTCGCGCTAAAAGATTTTCCACGAGGGCAAACAATGCCTTTCACTGTCCACTGAGATAATATGTCAGTGAACTTTACTTCCCGGAGGCGGTAAGGATAGAGCGGGGGATGCTACGGGGAGGCTGACTCCGGTCACAGTGGTTGCTTCCACACAACCATTACGGGACCTCTTCAATTACTAAGGACATAAGTAATTAAGGCCACGAGTAATTAATCACCACCTACTCCCAACTTAAGATAGCATCCTGAATTTTTTAAATGTATTAAATTACTAATGAGAACCTCTTTTGAAAAGCATTTTCTGATTATAAACTAATTCCATGTAAATTATTTCCCCAGCTATTTAGTCTTCTTCACCTTTAACTCCTTCTTCTTCATAAAGATTTTTATTTTTCACCTTTGATTGGGGAAAAGATTTCCGTCAAAAAGCGTTCAGAGAAAAAAAAGTTGTTAAAACAAACGACTAAAGCCCTCACTCTCGTCCCTCGATCCGGGCCCGTTTAGTCACTTGACTAAGTGGACATCTGAAACCCATCCATTTAAAAGTGAGGCTTAGCTTTTTGGTACTGAGCGCGAGAGAGGAAAAAGCGTTTCGAAATCGGCAATTAGCTTATCTGCCGCCTTCATACCGCTCATCTCGTTTAATTAATTTTTGGCTTCATCTCCCTCCGATCCTCCTATATCGACTACAGGTCGAACTCGACCAAATAATCTTGTTTCCGGAAATCGTTTTTTATCCCAACGTCTAAACTGAAAACAATTAAACTGACATAGAAAACAAAAATAATTGAATAACCCAGGAACCAATTTCAAATAAATTAGGTAAACATCACAAGATTATCCAGAAAAAAATTTTGATTGGCATTTAATCCTCAAGAAATAGTTGATCATCGCCATCATTTTTCAGTAAAGAGTTTAAAAGATTTTTTTTTGTCCATAATAGTTTCCCGTCAAAAGTTTACACGTGAGATATTTTAAGCCCTCTGGATAATGTTTCTCCGACGTCTAAAACTATGGTGCATCTTCCAGTGCCTTCCAATCCTTCTGTAAAATATGGTTAAAACTTGCTAGTGAGGTAGTTTGCCAGCAAGAGGAGTGGGAATTGAGTTATCACACTTGGAGTTCGACCTTAGTCATCGAAACCACTCCCTTAGCTCTTAACAGGAAAGTCAAAACTTTATTTTTTTTCCAAAACATAAAGTTTAAACTGACTAACCCATCGTAAAATGCCACAAAAATCCTCTTTTAGTAAACCTAATTTAACGTCGCTTCAATATATATGCAGAGCTGTCAGCCATTTTTTTTTTCTAATCAAGGATTTATTAAAATGCCATTTACATGAGGTCATTTAGAATCGTTGTTTTCATAAAAATTTATTTTGACACCTATCAAAATTTTAATTCATTTTCAGGATTTAAGTCCGGGGGCGAAATGTTCAAAATGACTGTTAGTAAGGTTATAAAAATATAACCAAGTAGTAGTTATCAACATCCTGCTCTTCCTGCTTCCAACGGAAAGGGCCACCGAAATTATTATGTAAATTGCGAACGGTTTTTTTTTTATTTTAGGCGTAGTAGAAGCTTTGGGAATGCAAAGCGCTGTAGAAAAATGCATAAGTCTTCGTTGATATTTGAACTGAAAGAAACTAGCTGTGCGATTGCTGAAGCTGGAAGATCTTCATTTCCCCTAAACAGAGCGATTCTTTCCGCATGAAGCAATTATTTCGGTGGTAAAACTTTTATTTTAAAAATTAACTTTTTTTCCATCCCGACGACCCTGCACAAGACGAAAATGACGGACGTTTTGATCCCTGGTTTACCTCAAACATATTGAATGCTCTCCTCGAATATGTTTATTTACGTAAGATCAATAAAAGAGAATGTTTCTATCTCCGCTGATTATCTGGCAACACTGGGGGTCATTGAACAATGCTGCTCGTTTCAAGACATTATCGGAATTTTGAAAAACGCAATGCCATTTTAAACATTTTTAAACTATAAACATATGTTTTTATCAAATATAATTAATATTCAATGCATAATTAATCAGGGTCGTGATGATAATGACCACATAGTAGGTAGATACACGACTGATCATGTAATCGCCTAACCACAACATAACAGATACTATAAAGATCGATCAATCATCAAGAAACTTAAGAATTCTCAATTTAGTGACCATTTTGCCATCGGAGAAAGAAGCGTTCATCTATGTAACGCTAAATTTCATCTAAATCGTCCAAAAAAGTCAGGAAATTTTAACAAGTTTTGAAATAATTAATGTTAGCAAAATAAAAAAATAAAAAAAAAGTCCTAGATTTATCCGTAGCGCTCAATTTTTTTTATAACTCATAAAATGTACCAAAGAATAATTTTTTTTTTCAAACCGATATTATTCAGACCTAACCTTTGTTATTTAAATGTTTTCAATATGCCCTCGGCTTTCACCCATTTATCGATAAAAAAAATGTTTAAAAATTCAGAAGCGTATATTTTAAAAACATATTCCTCAGTCAAATAAATAATTCTTCGTCAATCTACTTATGGAGTATGCAAAAAGAAAAAAACCATCTCATTTCGTAAAAATTAATAATTTTAGTTAGTCAAATTGCCAATATCACCTTTTGCAGGTGAAAACGATGAAAGGGATCTCTTCCAATGTTTTTGACTATTTCGACGCGTTAGTTCTAACACCGGATAAGTCATTTTTTATCAATTTTGAGTTGAGTATTGTTTCTGATGATAAATTTTGTGGTGGATCGAATTCCGTTGGTAGTTTAACCCTATTACCAACAGAAAACGCGTAGTTCACGATTTAGCCAACAGGTGATGCATTGATTGCAATGAGAAATTAATCCGTATTTTGGCTCTACTGAAAACCTTGGAAAAATGACTTGTCCGGTGTTAGAACTAACGCTACAATTTGTTTTAAATTTTTATTTTATTTTTATGTTTGGGGGGGGGGAGTAAATTGCATCTTTTAAAATTTGTGCTTGAGCAAAATCATTTTTGTAATTGATTTAGAGAGAAACAAATCATTGTTTTAACACGTCTGAATCTCCGTTCTTTTTTTATACACTTTTTTTTTCAAATTAGAAATAAATAAAATGAAAAAAAAAAAGGGTGTTACGATGTATGTGTTTTTACGAGAGAGTTGAACTGTTTTTATGGTAGAGCTGAAAAAAATTACTTGCCTGCACCCTGTTTCAGAGTTTCCTTTGTTTAAGTTAAACAAAGGATTCGGTCCTGGGGAAGACTTTTTTTTTACCGACAAGCCCTTGTTCTTCCGGAAAAGTAACGATTTTTTTTTTTCAGCTAAATCAATGAAAACTGACGGGGAAAAGGCTTTTGGTATGGTAAAGTGGCTCAAAATAGACAACTTATTCTTCTTAAAATTCTCATGAATTTGCGGACTACAGGCCCTTCCTGTCATCTTCTTTGGCGGGGACTTAGTTCAGTAGTTATAATATAAATCTTAAAAATAATTAAGAACCTTATACAAAAGGGATTTGTACTTTTTTTTAACATCTAAAATTTATAACTTTGTCCCCTCTCTTGTAATTCAAATGAGAGCTTCTACATACCGATACTGCAGCCGTGGAAGAGGATAAATCTGAGAGATGAATTATTAAAATTCTTCTCACTGTCTGGGAAAGATTGTCGGAGGGAAGGGTGGAAGTTGCATGATTCATAAAACGCAAAACCCGGGCCACATTTGTTTTTTTTTTTCCTTTCTTTCAAACTGCATTGAATTTTATAACAGGATCAACGGCAGTAAAATCGTTGAAGGGACGTATAAAACCTTTAGCTTTTTTTAAAAATTGACGGACATAATCGGATGTTTGATGTTTAAATTATTTTAAATGAAAGCATTTTCTTTTTATTGTGCTCTAAAATGTTAAATTTCTTATCTTTTGGTTCTCTGGAGAGCAAAAAAAATGCTCTAGTGTGGGAATCGAACCCACGACCTTTGTACCACCGAAGGATAGGAAAGACCGCCGGCATTTAAAGGGCAAAATTCCATTAGGCCCTTCACCACTGGATTTGTCAACATTTTAATTGTTGCACCTTATTAAATTTTATTTCACCGTAAACAATGAGCACCAATCCCCTCCCCCTTTAATTGGTGTACTATAAAGTCCAATTTTAAAAACCATTTTATTTCCAGAGCACTTGACGAACTCTCAACAAGCCCTTAATCTACAGTTGGGTGAAATTCATTAATTTTCACCCCCTCTAGTTTGAAAAGGAGGACAAACAAAAATTAAAAATCGCGAATCTCGGCTGACGGACGAATTTCCCTATAAAACTAATAAACAAAAATTTTTAGGATTCAAAATAATTTTAAAAAAAGTTTAAAATGATTGAACTGTCCAATTTATTTTCCGTCCCTCCGGCCCTTTAACCTGTCCCGGTCGAAGGAAGGGGAATTAAGCCGGTGGGTAAGACAAGTTGGGTTGAGAAGGGTAGTTTATTGTGGTTGAGGTATTTAGGCTAGGTGTTCCCTCACCCCTGATACAATGAGTGACGTTTTCAATTCGGATTTTCCTAAGCCCCCTTTCTCTCTATTCCCAATTTCCTATCCCTCTTTTATTTTTATTCAATTTATGTACTCTATTCTCTACATGCTTCATAGAAATAACAATTGGCTACATTATTAGTTATTATTTAAAAGAGTCAATTTAGTATCTCATTATTTAACCATTTGTAGAGTTTAATTTATTCATTTACTTGCAATATGTAATATCGAAGAAAAATGATTTTTCGATTGTTCATTAGTGTCATTTCATAAAAAGAGGTAAAAAAATGTATTTTGTTGATTAAGTACTAGTTTGAAGAGCTTCCAACGAAAACTCCCTTAAAATATAGAAGGGGTAAGTATTAAAGAGGGGAAGTATAAAGGAGGGGGAGTATAAGGAGGGGGATGTAAAACGGAGGGGAAGTATAGGGGAGGGTAATTATAACGGTGTGGGAAGTTTAAGTGGGGGAAGTATTACGGGGGGGAGTATAAGGGAGGGGGAAGTATAAGGGAGGGGGAAGCATAAGGGAGGGGAAGTATAAGGGAGGGGGAAGCATAAGGGTGAAAAAGCATTAGGGAGAAAAAGCATAAGGGAGGGGGAAGCATAAGGGGGGGTATAAGGGAGGGGAGTATAAGGGAGGGGAAGTATAAGGAGGGGAAGTATAAGGGAGGGGGAAGTAACACGGAGGGGTATAAAGGAGGGGAAGTATAACGGTGAGGGAAGTATAAGTTAGTAGAAGTATAACGGAGGGGGAGTATAAAAGAGGGGAGGTATAACGGAGGGAGAAGTACAAAGGAGTGGGAAGTATAAAGGAGGGGAAGTATAAGGGAGCGGGATTTAAAACAGAGGGGGAAGTATAAAGGAGGGGAAGTATAACGGCGAGGGAAGTACAAAGGAGGGGAAGTATAACGGGGGGGGGGGGGTATTTCCAAGGGATGCCTCTCTCGCAATCGTAGAAGTATAAAATTTCTCCCTACTAAAAAAACCAAAAAATATTTTTTTTAATTATTACACCATAAATTAGTAAAAAATATATGGAGTATTGGTGAAAATTTGGTAAAATCGGACCAACGGATCGGCCGCAGCGCAGTTTTTAAAATTTCAAACGTGCATATCACCTCCATTTTTCGAAATTCAAAAATCGCCTCGTCATATTTTTTTCTCAGACTAAGGAAGATTGTGTGAAAATTTGGCAAAAATCGGTTCACAACGGTGGACGTGAAGTATTCCGGAAAAAATGGTACGGACGGCCGGCACCACAGACAAAGTTGAGATGGTAAAGATCAATATTCGATTCGACCCTCCGGGGTCTGGAAGACCTTCCCCAAAAACCCTACGTGGAGGGTATCACAACTTCTTTAAAGAAAGTTAAAAATCTAATGTTTACAAAATAAAAATCATTTAAACTTTTTTTTATAATTCATCAAATCATCATTAAAATCATTTTAATTTTTAAGTTTTCGCGGCGGAACCGTTGCGTTGGTACGATTTTCACCACATACTCCTTATGTGTCTTAAGGATTGTTGGTGTGAAAATAAAATGTAAAAATAAATGAAAATACCATATGAAAAAATTCATATGATAGACATTTTTTTCAAATTAAAAAAAAACCAAGGATATCTCCTTCGGAGCTAGCACTTGAATTTTTTTGACAATTAGAACGATAAGGGCGGGGTAAAAAGTATTAACCTTATTCTTCATTTGACAAAATAAGAAATAATGAGTTGCCTAATTAAAATCTCCATCTCATCTTCCCTGCGAATTCTCTATTCAGTAAGGAATTCCATTTATATTTCATTCCCTCATTCCCTTCTCACGACTTATATTAAAGGTTCTTATGGTAATCTTAATTTTGAATCAACTCCTAAAGGAAAATAAGCTTCCAGAGAACGAAGTATAAAATATGTCAAATATACAAATTATTAATAAATAAATAAATACGTAACTAAAAAGGAATAACAAGAATTTAATGGTTGAAATACATTCAACTTTGAACATAACTTCAGACGGGAAAATCTCCGCAGTTTTTTCAAAATTTTGAGGAAAACTTCTCTTTGAGGAAGTTATCGTGTAAAATTTAAATCAGGTTATTCTCTAAGTCATTAAAATTCAGGTTAACGTTAGAAGATTTAAGACACCCAAGAAAAACAAAAGTTTTGAACGTTGGTTAAGTTTGAAATGAAGATTTGAGTATTCCGGGTATCCTTAGATGTGCCTTAATCCAATATCTAATTAATTAAAATGGATTGCAGATGTCTCTTGGTAAACAGTGGCTCTCCTTTGTAATTACTATACCTCCTTTGTCAAGATAAAGGAGAACCTCAGTAACAATGGAATTATTTCCCAATCATCCACTTTTCAATTTCCTTTATTTTGTGCATTTTCCTTTAAATTAATAATGCATTTTATTATTTTGAAAATTTAATTAAATTTTGATTAGAACTTAATCACGCCTCACCTTTAATAAGGGCTGGGCCTCAGATGGTAACATCAAAGAAGATTGTACAGCTCAGAATATAACAATGCGTGTACCTATAATTTAAAGTCACCTTTTATCAATTTTCATAAATAAGTTTAAACAAAGTCAGGTGATAATTTAAAAAAAATGGAATTGTGCAATAAAATAATTAAATGTTTAGCAAGTGCGCACAAAGATGCTTTACTTTCAAGTCAGTTTATTTCAAATAGCATTCAATGCGAACATAATGAAGTCATTAAAAGTATAAAAGAGTTGGAAAAAATCAAAGAGTTTATATTAGTCGAAGAAGAAAAAAGCGAAGATTTTGATTCTGAATTGATTGTTCGCAAAGGTCGAAAATTTGACGGAGAATTAAAAGTAACCGATGAAATAACTACGAAATTTTGGAAGATTGGACAAAATATTTTTTTCTCCCGTACAACTTTGAGAAAAACGCAACTCCAATTTTAGGAGGAAAATTAAATTATATATTGGAGCTTTTTAATTTGTCCAGGCATGCTTTGTTGGAGCTCGGCTTTCGCGAAATTCTCTGTCACAATTTAGGTGAGAATGAAAAATTATATTTCCTCGAAACACAAAATGAAGAGAGAGTTTCATTAAAAATGCTCAAACAGGTGAAAAGTCCAGATAAAATATTTTCCGTCGGGAAAGTCTTTAAAGAAATCAAAGACGAAGAGATCGATTTAAAAGAGTTCCATGACGTTCAGATGATGTTGGCTGATAAAAATGTTATTTGAGCGATCTTCTGGGTATAATTGAAGAGTTTTTTGAGAAGATAGGGGTAGAAAAGGTGGACTACAAGCCTGGTTATTCACGATTGACTGAGCCTACTTTAGATTTGTCCGTCTACCACCCTGAAATGGATAAATGGCTACTGTCGGCAGCGCTGGTATCGTAAGGCCAGATTTTAATGAAACGGATGGAAATTTGTTACATTGGAAATTTACAATTGAAATAATTGCTTTGATCAAACTTGAAATTAGTGATGTTAAAAAACTTTTGGGTTCAACAATATAAAATTGGAAGGTGTTGGACTTTTGTTTTGTATGGTCACAAAGGGTGTTGCGATAAGAGTCTTGTCTTGAGTCAAACGGCTAATATTGGGAACTAACCCCCGCCCCCTTTTAACACCCCTCAGCCCTCGAAACCTAGATAAGAAGCCGATAACCTCCCTGTATCGAGAGTACGCCGTTAACACAAGATTGGGACTTTTGTGAGAGCTGAACATAAAGGGTTTCCCTGGCTCTCTTCCCGGTAAATTGAAATCCACCCGAGATTACATCCTCGACTCCCATCCCTTTCGAAGCCACTAAACTGAATTAAATCTCTGTTGGTATTAGAAAAAAAAGAAATTTATTTATAAAATATGGATATTTAAACCTTTTGTTGTGATGCAGGTTGAAGATGGCGTTTTAGTTAGTGGGAGTCGGAGCAAAAACTAAGTCGACCATTCAAGGCACGAATTACAAGGAGATAAAAACGGTCTCTACCTCCAGTGCACAATTACCCCGGGCCCGCCTAGTTAGCCATTATTTTCTGGTGAGAACCCCACGAGACCACAAAGGCTCTTCTTTACCCTTCGCGCTTTTCTTAACAATCCCGACCTTCTTCAAACGACATAAGAAAATTAAAGTTAAGGCAAATTAACACAATTATGAAAGTGGTCAAATACAATAACCCATCTACAATGCCCGGGGTTCGATCCCAAGACTCCGTGATGAAAAGCTGAAAAAAACTAACATTTTAGCCACTTCCAATCCCACTTCTGATTTTAAAAGTGTGCAAAATCCTACGTTATTTAAAAAGATGCTGGGTCATCCTGTAAGCATATATTACATAAACAAATAAATAAATAAATTTCTTGCGCATTTCAGAATAATTATTTTAGCCACGTTCAATCCCACTTCTGATGTCATAACTTTTTAAAGCACTACGTTAATGGCTGAATTTGGTAAGATTTCCTCAAATTAATATTTTAGCCACATCCAATCCCACATCTGATGTCAAATGTTCAAAAACCAACCTTCATTGATTTTCTTGCGAATTCCTTAAATTAAGATTGAAGCCAAGTTCAATCCCACTTCTGATATTCGGAATGTTCAAAATCCTACAATTTCGTGCAAAATACATAAATTAATATTTAGCTACATCCAATCCCACTTCTGATGTCAAAACGGTTTAAAATCCAAGTTCAATCCCACTTCTGATATTAGGAATGTTGAAAATCCTACAATTTCGTGCGGAATCTTTAAATTAATATTTTATCAACATCCAATCCCACATCTGATGTCAAACTGTTCAAAATCCTTCCTTCATGGATAAATTTCTTGCGAATTCCTTAAATTCAGATTTTAGCCACGTTTAATCCCACTTCTGATATTAGGAATGTTCAAAATCGAACAATGTCGTACGAATTCCTTAAAATTATATTTTAGCTACATCTAATCCCACTTCTGCTGTTAAAACTGTAAATGTATAATTTTTTTTGCGAATTCATTAAATTGAGATTTTAGCCACCGTTTAGCCACTTCTGATATTTGGAATGTTTAAAATCCTACAATTTTGTGCGGAATCCTTAAATTAAGATTTTATCCACATCCAATCCCACTTCTGAAATTAGGAATGTTCAAAGTCCTACAATTTCGAGCAATTTTAATATTTTAGCCTCACCCAATCCCACTTCTGATGTCAAACTTTTCAAAATCCTACCTTCATGGATAATTTTCTTGCGAATTCATTAAATTAAGATTTTAGCCACCATTTTGCCACTTATGATATTAGGAATGTTGAAAATCCTACAAATTCGTGCGGAATCCTTAAATTAATATTTTAGCCTCATCCGATCCCACTTCTGATGTCAAAACTGTTTAAAATCCAAGTTCAATCCCACTTCTGATATTAGGAATGTTGAAAATCCTACAATTTCGTGCGGAATCCTTAAATTAATATTTTATCCACATCCAATCCCACTTCTGATATTAGGAATGTTCAAAGTCCTACAATTTCGAGCAAATTTTATATTTTAGCCTCACCCAATCCCACTTCTGATGTCAAAACTTTTCAAAATCCTTCCTTCATGGATAATTTCTTGCGAATTCATTAAAATAAGATTTTAGCCACCATTTTTGCCACTTCTGATATTAGGAATGTTGAACATCCTACAATTTCGTGCGGAATCCTTAAATTAATATTTTAGCCGCATCCGATCCCACTTCTGATGTCAAAACTGTTTAAAATTCAAGTTCAATCCCACTTCAGATATTAGGAATGTTGAAAATCCTACAATTTCGTGCGGAATCCTTAAATTAATATTTTATCAACATCCAATCCCACTTCTGATGTCAAAACTGTTCAAAATCATTCATTCATCATTAGATTAAGATTTTAGCCACCATTTTTGCACCTTCTGATATTAGGAATGTTGAAAATCCTACAATTTCGTGCGGAATCCTTAAATTAATATTTTAGCCGCATCCGATCCCACTTCTGATGTCAAAACTGTTTAAAATCCAAGTTCAATCCACTTCTGATATTTGGAATGTTCAAAGTCCTACAATTTCGAGCAAATTTAATATTTTAGCCTCACCCAATCCCACTTCTGATGTCAAAACTTTTCAAAATCCTACCTTTATGGATAAATTTCTTGCGAATTCATTAAATTAAGATTTTTGCCACCATTTTGCCACTTCTGATATTAGGAATGTTCAAAGTCCTACAATTTGGGCGAATTTGATATTTTAGCCTCATCCGATCCCACTTCTCATGTTAAAATTGTTCAAAATCCTCCCTCCATGCATAAATTTCTTGCGAATTCCTTAAATTAACATTTTAGCTATGTTCAATCCCACTTCTGATGTTAAAACTGTTCAAAATCCTGCAATTTCGTTTTAATTCCTCAGATTAATATTTTAGCCAGGTACTTCTGGTATTTATCCCACTTCTGATATTATGTAAAACTTTTCAAAATCGAACAATTTCGTACGAATTCCTTAAATTAATATTTTAGCTACTTCTGATATTAAAACTGTTCAAAATCCTACAATTTCGTAATGCCTTAAATTATTATTTTAGCCACGTTCAATCCCACTTCTGATATTAAAACCGTATGAAAAACTCTCAAGGCTCATCATTATTTTAGTTAGATTTCTATCCTTTGAAATCCACCTAGATATTTTTATATATATTCTCACAGTGTAAAGAAAAAGTTTTTTATTTAATAAAATTTACATTCATAACATAAAACCTTGTGTGGAAGCGTTGAGCTCCGGGTAAAACAGCTTCTTCAACCCATCTTTCCTTGGTTATGAAATCATATAGCTCCAGCGTAAGTTTGCCTGACGACCCATGTAAAAACTTGCTTTTTCCAATATCCTCAGCCGTTCCTCTGGTTCAATATCTGAACTCTTTTTTCCCCTCCATACCATAATATTTTTTATCTCTTTTACTCTTCGACATATTTTTTTTAGATAATGTACCTAACTAAAATGATTTTTTCAATTTTTTTTTCTTATTATTTTTAAATTGCTGTATAAAAGTTGAAAAGTCGAAGAGTAAAAGAATCAAAGTGACACGCTTAAGGGTTTGCATACATAACAAGATCGGCTGAGGGGTTTGGGGGTGGGAAAGGGTCCCGTTAGACTTTGAAAAAAGGGCCATTCTTTGCTTAGCACGACGGAAACTGTTAGTCCTTTCTATATTTTGAAAGCTAACAGTTTATTTTTCAATAAAGAATCGTTGGTACATCAAATCTTCATAACGGGAAAGCTTTTTCAGAATAAACTTTTATTAAAATGAATCAATAAATAATAAATTTTACAGACATAGTACCAAATATGATATTTAAAAAAATAAATAGTTAAATAAACAATTTTTTAAATTAGGTAAATTGATTTTGAAGAAAGTAATTTAAACAAAAATTTTTTGAGATAGTAAACAAAATACAAAAGTTTTAGTACTTAAATCAGGCATACCACTTATGCCACTAAAAGGATTTGTATTCTATCTCACGAGTAGCCTTCGAACTACGAAGTTTCCCCGTTCTGCCGTTTGGTTTCGGAGAAGTAGCCCTCTGTAACGTTTAATTTTAGGGGTTGCTCCTTTTCTTACTTTTGGAGAAAAGCAGTAGAGATCGTCTGAAACTTACAAAGTTCACCGATTTTCCGCTGGAGCAATTTCGACAGCAACGTATTCTCTTGGGATTCAAGGAAAGTGGAAGTCGATAATGTAGGTGTGGAATACGCATGTTATATTGTATATTAATATTACGCAATTATTATTATTATTATGTAAATAATTAACTTCCTTAGAGAAGTTATTGTGATACCCTCCACGTCGGGTTTTTGGGATCTTTACCGATCTCAACTTCGTTTGTGGTTCCGTCCGTAGCATTTTTTCCGGAACTCTTTACGGCCACAGTTTTCATCCGATTTTTACCAAATTTTTACACAAATTTCTTTAGCCGGTGAGAAAGAACTATCAAGGGCGATTTTTGAATTTCGAAAAAATGGCGGAGATATGTCTGTTTGAAATTTAAAAAAATTTGCTGCGGCCGAACCGTTAATCCGATTTTCACCATTTACTCCTTATATTTTTAAGAATTTTGGTGCAAAAAAATTGCCACTTTTTATTATTATTTATTTTAGTAGGGAGAAATTTCATACTTCAACCCATTAAACTGGCACATCCCTAGGACAAAGAGCCCTTTATTTCTACCTTGGCACTTAAAAAATTTTCGAATAAAAAGAACTTAGACAATTTTTCAAAAAAAAAAAAAACTTGGAAAATTTTTCAAAAAAAAACTCCCCCCTCCCTTATACTTCCCCTTCCTTATACTTCCCCCTCCTTTATACTTTCTCCTCCTTTTACTTTCCCTCCCTTCGTTATACTTTCGTTCCCATATACTTCCCCTCTGTTATACTTCCCCTCCCATACACTTCCCCCTCTGTTGTACTTCCCCTCCCATATACTTCCCCCTCCGTTTTACGTCCCCTCCGTCATCCTTCAGGATCGGTCGGAAAAAAACTGAAAAGATGGCCACGGCAATACGGCGAGAGCCCCCACCTGGGCTGACCCCAGCTTTGTTCTAACATCCTAAAATCTAGGCTAATACAAGGTGTAAAAAATAATTAAAAATTATGAGCTTACACCAAGAAAACCCCAAAAAGTCATCATTTCCGAGAGAATTTTTTTTTTTCAATATTCGGCAAAATGCCTGAATGTAAAAGAAAGAGAAGGTAATTTTCGTGCTCTAATGGGATCTAATTTAGTGCGGAAAAGATCCCCGTACCGAAAGTAACGAAGAAATTGCCAAATAAAAGATTAACTTTTTTTTACCCCAAATCACTGAGTACAATAGAAAGAAATCTTTCTTCAATCCGAATGACACTGGACCCTCTCCATCACTAGTAACCTAAAACCATTCATTACTAATGGAACTGTTGTAATTAACGTTCCCTCCGGAAATACCCTATTATTATGATGTATCGCATTTTAAAAATGTTAATAAGTATATAATTCTTTATAATATATCATTTAAAAAAATTTTCTCTCTCTCAAACTCTCGACTTTAATAACGCGGCCTTTATTAAATTTCGTGCGTGATTTGGTAGAGAAGACCTTAGTTTGGACAGCTTGGACTGGGGAGGTAGGAATTACAGTTATTAAAACTCATATTTCCATATAAAGGGTGAAATATTTGATTTTTTTTTATTTGTGAATATTTTAGGTTTTTATGAACATTAAAAGTTAATAATTATAAATAAATTATTAAATTTTTAAAAATCAAAACAACAATAACGAAAGACAGTAGGTATAGATGACTAAATATTTGTAAAAATAAATCAAGAAAGATTTTATTAAAATGAGCCCTCCCTGAGGACTTTTAGCAATAATTTACAAGATGGTCGCTCTAAATCATCGCTCCGGGGGCGCGAGAAAGAAACAGAAGGCGGAAAGAGATGAAGGGGTTGAGCAAAGAAAAACGCCTCGACGGATCCCTTTTGTAAACACACCTTTTTTTAAATTTATAAATTTTGTTTAAATCCGATTTCTCGTTGTAAATAATCTTTTTTTTACGAAAATCGGAAATCTTTTGTTTTCTGCAATGCGGAGGGAATCCATTTTAAATCAGACGTTTTCCTACATCAATAACCGGGAGAGCGGAATTAGAATCGATTACTCGGAATATCACATTATTTTGATCAATGGTCAGGACGTGTAGCCTCCGATCTTTTCGACCTTCCGATATTACACAAGTTTAAATCATATTTCTGACTGAATTGGGACAAAACGTTAGCTTAATTTTTTTTTAATTTTAATTTTTATTGCGTGTGTGGGTTGATTTTACTATCAAACAATTAACCAATAATAGCCAATAACAGTGAAACGATAGAAATGATTGTGATAGAGGGAATAGCTCACCTGACGAGGCTTTTTAAGCCGAAACGCGTCGTAAGATACCCGTTATCACAGTCATTTCTTCCTCTATTATTGGTTAATTGTTCAATTTTTTTAAATATTAAATTATTTAGGCGTTATATCTGTGGGAACCCATCATTAAAATTACAAAAATTTCGTCTTCCTCATTAGAATATTTAACAATTTTTTAAAAAATGAGAGGGCTTTTATAAACACAGTCTAATTAAATTGTGGAAGAACTCCTCAACTTACAGGCGTTTCCCTCAAGGCTTTGTTAACTCTTTTGTTTACAAAGCTAACAAGTTTCCTTCGCATTTTTTTATGTACTACATATTACATTTTATACGTGTATAATTTTTGAAAATATAATTATTATTTTCATTTCCTTTTTATCAATTTTGAATTCTGATTTTTCAAATGGACCTTTGTGCTAAAGTTGACAAATCGATAAAAATTATCATGATTGATTATCCTCTCAATATTAATGTTAATTTATTTAAAGGTATTAGGGTAATAGAGGGGGAGGTTTCTATAGAAGAGAGGGTGGCTACACGGTTTGTTCAGTCTGTGCTTAGACCCCACCTCGACAGCACTCTCGACGGGAGATCTTTTTTTCAAACTGGAGATCGAACATTTCTCGTATTTTTGCCATGTGAGTTTACCACCCTCTACTAATTTATTTATCAATTTATTAATATTAGCTGTGGTTTTAAATAAATTTTCTATTTTTATCATAACTTTTGTCCTTTTTTGGTTTGTTTTTGTTGCGTTTGGTTTTAATGATCAGCAAAGGAGGGAGAAATTAATGTGATAGCGGGTATTCGTGACGCGTTTCGGCTTAAGAGCATCTTCAGGTGAAATATGAGTGGCTATCGTTGCTCTATCTTGTAGAGAACTGTGAGGTTGCTTTTAACAAATTGTAGTGGTCTTCCCGTTGTACTTTTCGTTCTTTTAAATAAAAGGAATCCTTATAATTTCCTTCGTTTTTTCAAGGTATACAAGTGCAAGGAGTACTCGAATTTCAAGGAACGTTTAGAGCCAAAAAGGTTCTTAAAAGAAGGAATCCTTTACTCCTTGTTATGATCACCACTTTTGCTTCGTTTTGAGTGAAAATCAAGAATTGTGTCATTCAGTCAATGATCCTTCGAGGAGTCCTTAGGTACCTTAAAGTACCTTAAGCTACCTTGAAAAAACTGAAGGAAATCGTAAGGACTGCTGTTATGTAGCCCCTGAGACCTCCGTTCGAATCCTTAAAAACCTACCTTGAAAGGAGGGAAATCAGAAGGACTCCTTGAGACAAGGGGTTCCTTAAGGAGGGGGTTCCTTCGAGGAGTCCTTAAGTACCTTAAAGTACCTTAAGCTACCTTGAAAAAACCGAAGCAAATCGAAAGGACTTCTGTTTTGTAGCCCTGAACCCTCCGTTCGAATCCTTAAAAACCTACCTTGAAATCAGAAGGATTCCTTGAGACAAGGTTCCTTAAGGAACGCATAAAAATACAGGCCAATTTTTATCTTTTCAGCGGTAAAATATTTGATTAAAAATTTACTAACTAAATACCAATTATCATCAAAACCGATAAGTTTATACAACGGTAGCGTTTATGATAATTTTGACCCTGATGTGAATAACCGGATCTGTTTGAGTGAGAGATCTAGTTTTGTCTAATTTTAAAGTTAGATTCATATTTGAAGAATAGGGTTTATAATTAAAAATAAAAAAACTTCAGATTTAAATATAACGTTTTTAAACTTATCCAATTAAAAGGATTTATATTGTTTGTAAGTTTAATTACAGCGCCTAATTTAAAAGGACATGTTGAAACTTAAACGAAAACGCCTTATTTGTTTTTCACACAAAATACTAAATAGTACGAGGGTGAAAAAAAAAATCTCCCTTATAAGCAACACATTTTTTTTCTTTTTTTAGAGAATTATTTTTTTAATGTACTTACATGGTGTTTAAAAACCATCCATCTAAGACCTTTCAAGTTAGTAGATAAAGAAGAGATTGGGGCAAAGACACGGTTACCTTTTTAGAATAAAGGCTTTTTTTGAGTCGGAACCCTTTAGCTTTTCTTGTAAGATTACATCTTCAAAAAAACCACCTGATCTAAAGCAATTTCGGTTTTCTACTTTACTTTTTCAATATCCCTTTCATTGCCTTTGAACGTTAAAAACCTATAAGGTTCTAAGGGAAAAAATATTTTTAAGATTTTTTTTTTAATAGTCCTTTTAATATACGGTCATTTATAACATGGAAATTCGATAATTCCATTTTTATAGCTAGTAGGACTATAATTTACATTGAAAACGTTTTTAAACGGCTTGTTAATGCGTTTCCTATATTTAAACAATAAATCAATTTTTAGTCTACATAAATTTTAATGATTCAAGTTTTTGTTTTATTTGAGTTTTTAATTTTAAATTATGTATATGAGATTAAAGATTTTGTTAGGAGTGAATAATGAGTGGTTGTGTGCTGTTGTTAATAAAGTGTGGAGTTAAAAGTTTAGCGGTAGTTTAACCTTAGTTTAAACAGTTGGCGAGAAAAGCTTAAAGCGTACGGAGGTGTTCTAACCTCGATGTTGACTTAAGTAAGCCCTACACTATCCTCGAAGGCTTTTCATTTTTCAATCACATTAGCTTTGTTCCAACCGCAGTTTGAAACTCTGGAGCATGCGCAGAAGGATTTGCACGTCAGATTTGACGGACAAACGATTTGATCGACGTCAGAAGTCCTTCTGCGCATGCTCCACGAGTTTCAAACTGCGGTTGGAACAAAGCTATTGTTAATTGTTTTTAATATCTCATTCGTTGTAGGGAGGATTAATTAGAAAGAATAAAGGCTCCTCGCCCTGGAGAAATAGTATAGAAACCGCCAAAGCGAAAACGCCCATTAATATTAATTCGGTTGACGCCTTATGAAACTCCATTTATCCCCCAATTAATAATAATGGAACTTATAATTTTTAACGACGGATTGATTAAAACAATTGAGAAAAGAGGATTTTTAAATTAAATATTTAATTGGGTTATTAAGTTTAAAAATCAAATCTTTTACCAAAAAAAAAATTATGTTCAGGACGGGTCATCTTGTTCAAAGTACCAACATCAAAGTCAAATAAATTAGGGGCCTCGTTTTTTTTTTAACCTTTGAGTTTTCTCGGAAGATCCTAAAAATTTTATTTAAAGAACAGATTGGTTTATTTTTTTCCAAATTTATTTATAAGATAAAATAACAATCATTTTAGTTAACGAGGTGTTGGAAGGAATGAAGCCGACGCTTTCATAATTACGCGGGCAAAACATAAACGTAACATGCAAAACACGAGATTTGGAGGGTCGCGAAGGGGGAGAGGACAAAACTACATTTTGTGTGATTAAACCGCACTTGGTTTTCGGGAAATTGCCGTTAACTCGCTTACCTACTCATATCTCGACCCAGGAATGTTCAAATGTAGATAAGGCCCGACCGAAACATTTCGCTAATCGTCCCGTCATGGTCAATTATGGAATTTTTATAAGAAAATAAATTTAAAAATGAATAGGATTTATTTTTTTTAAACGTCAAAACGGTATAAATATTATTTGCGGTTCTTTTTCTCATAATGTACGAAGTTGGTGTAAATTAAAAGCTAAACCTCCATTGTACCTGCCACACTATATCACGGAAAAGTGGGATTTTTTTTTCTGTACGATTTATAAAAGGTTTTGGTGAAATGAAAGAAAAAATGGCTCTTCATTTCATACCAAAAAATCAGTCAAATTCAAAATGTAGGTTTATAAATTTTTAAAATTAAAATACTGAAATCAATGTCACTACTTAGCCAAATTAGAGGAGAAAAAAAATTCTAATTTATTTAAAAAGGCATTTATAAATTTTTACATTTAATTTTTATTGCGTATGTATTCCGCAAGGGGGTTGATTTTACTATCAAATAATTAACCAATAATGGAGGAAGAAATGACTGTGATAACGGGTATCTCACGACACGTTTCGGCTTAAAAAGCCTCGTCAGCTTAGTTATTCCCTCTATCACAATCATTTCTATCTTTTCACTGTGCCATTATCTCCCAGAGATTTAGTGGATACAGCGGGAAGCCGGAAACAAACAGTCTCCCTAAAGCTCACCGCCGCCACCGTTCTCCAAGAGATAGAGCCACTCACCACCTCATTATTGGTTTTTTAATTTTTATGACAGATTTGCTGTCATGGCAATCTACATTTACATTAATTTTTATTGCGATGTATTCCGCAAGGGGGTTGATTTTACTATTAAATAATTAACCAATAATGGAGGAAGAAATGACTGTGATAACGGGTATCTCACGACGCGTTTCGGCTTAAAAAGCCTCGTCAGGTTTTATTTATATCCACTAAATCTGGAGAAGGGGCACAGTGAAAAGATAGAAATGATTGTGATAGAGAGAATAACTCACCTGACGAGGCTTTTTAGCCGAAACGCGTCGTGAGATACCCGTTATCACAGTCATGTCTTCCTCCATTATTGGTTAATTATTTGGTATAAATTTTTCATTGGGGCAAAAAAATATTATTGAATTTTTTAATTAAAAACTTCTCGATAAAGAAGTAGGTAGGGGTCGGTCATAAGGGGAAAAAATTGCTCTAAACTCTATAGTTGTGCCTCGTAATTGAATAAGGTAAAAACTCATATTTACCTACTTTTTCACTCGTTTTTATATTGAAAATCTAAAAAAAATATCGATTCTATTTCTCTTTGTCAAAGTCATTTATGCAAAATGAATTTTTTATTTATAAATAAATAAGGTAGACTATTGCTAATTTGATTTTAATATTGAAAAATTAATCATTATTTTTTTCAAATTAATTTTCAAGGTAGCAGAATTGAAGTGGGAAAAAAAATCATTTTTCCCGAAGATCCGCTTTGTCCTTAAGCTCGCATGAGAGGATTAGAGATAACCCCCAACAAATCCTTTGAAAGCCATTTATATACATATACTTACCTTAAGCTAGTGAAAATACGAAGCGTTATTTATTTTCTTAATTTTTTTCTGATGAATTTTCATATAAAAGAGGTTTATCTGCTTAAGGCATTTAATTTTTGTTTTCTTTAAAACGTGAGGTTTTATCAGTGTCTTTGTATTCATTCGTCCTTTTATCCCGTCGGGATAAACTGAGGTCTTTTATCATCCGCCGTTCTCGCCTTTATCGCCTCAGTGCTCGCATGACTCATTTTACCTCTCATGATGTACTCGCATGTACCTATAACTTCAAAAATTAGGAAGGATTTAAAAGTAGGGCAACGTAGGTAATAGCATTTCATTCCTAATATCGAAAAAAGGTAGAAAGGTTTTCGCCCTGCCAGGTCAGACGGAACGGGAGGAAACACCCCAAAGTTCTGTCTACAATATTTTTTTGGGGAAAAGAAAAAAATCCACCCTTTCACCTCCAATAAATTTTATTAAATATAATGAGTATTTGGTGAAAATTTGGTGAAGATTGGGCCAATAATTAAATAAAACTTAAGACAGACATAATAGAGAGTTTCAGGGAATCGTAATTTGCCCTTCCCGTATACGACTGACAAAACGGGAAAGGTCTTCTCGTTAGGGTTGTTACGATACTTCCGATACATCGGAATATCGATATTTTCCTTCCGATATTTGCGATATTTTTAAAATATGATCCGAAAGAAAAAAGTGGCAACACACAGATAACTGTTAACATCTGATGCGATATATCACGATATTTCGGAATTATCGCTATATTCTCCTTCCGATATTTGCGATATTTCCTTCCGATATATGGTTCATCCGATATTTTTGAAAATATTGTATCGTCATATCGGAAGGAAGGCCATATCGAATCAACCCTACTTCTCGTACAGGCTTTATAACCCAGTTTGAGGGAGTCGTTCCGACTCAGTTAGTTCACAATGTTCTCACTAGAGCAAATTCATGAATCGAAACATGGTTTTTCTGATTAACTATAACAGAACATAGAAATTACCTATCCCTAAAACGTTCCCGCTAATTTTCACTTAGCGCCCCGCATAAAGTTTTCTTGTTGTTTTTTAATTTTTACTTCCAAAAAGTACAGAATCAGTTTCCTTCTTGGATTTTAGCAATCTGTTGAAAAACTAGTTGATTTCCGACCCCGAAATTAACGAGATATCAAAATAACCTTCGTAAAATATAACCTTACGTTTACTCGGAGTCGGGAAGTGAGTCGTTCACGTATACGACTCTGCTGAGTCGGATCGTTTAACGATTCTGACTCGAGGCTCGAGTCGTATGACCTTGGGTCGGATACGGGAAGGGCAAATTACGATTCCCAGAAACTCTCTATTAGATATCTCCGCCATTTTTATTATTTTTTGCAAAATTCTAAAAAAAAAGCTCTTGACACTTTCGATTTAACTATAAAAAAATACTGAAAATTTAGTGAAAAATGGATGAAAACTATGGCCAAGAAATGTTCCGGAAAAATGCGAAGGACGGACGGCCGCACCACAGACAACCTCATGATAGAGATCACTAAAGACCCTTTTCCAGGAGGGTACCACAATAACTTCCTTTCTGGATGTAGAAATCCTGTTTTGTATTAATTTTTATTTATGTAATCCGCAACAGGTTATTATTATCGAACATTAACCAATAATGGAGGAAGAAATGACTATGATAACGGGGATCTCACGACGCGTTTCTGCTTAAAAAGCCTCGTCAGGTGAGCTATTCCCTCTACCACAATCATTTCTCTCTTTTCACTGTGCCTCTATCTCCGAGAGATTTAGAGGATACAGCGGGAAGCCGGAAACAGTCTCCCTAAAGCTCACCGCTTTCCCAGTTCTCCAAGAGATAGAGCCACCTCATATTGGTTTTTAATTTTATGACAGATTTGCTCGAACTGTTTGTTTCCGGTTTCCCGCTGTATCCTCTAAATCTCTTGGAGATAAAGGCACAGTGAAAAGATAGAATGATTGTGATAGAGGGAATAGCTCACCTGACGAGGCTTTTTATGCGAAACGCGTCGTGAGACACCCGTTATCACAGTAATTTCGTCCTCCATTATTAGTTAATTATTTAATCCTGCTTGCTATTTTAAAACATCATCCTGTCAACATAAATTGATTTCAATTAAAGTTGAATAATTTATTTTTCAGGTTCTCCTGTAGCCGGAGTGTCGGAGGACAAATATAGAATGAAGGTATATTCATAAATAATAATTAATTTTCATTTATTAAAATGGTGTTAATGAATAGATAATATTACGTTTTGGGATCAGGGTGGGAAAACGTGGGAGGGTCATTTGGCTATTAGGTGATTAAATTCAAACGGGGCGCGATTGTCACTCCAATTAGACGCCATCAACAGCCAATTAATCCTATTAAAGACCCCAAGTCAAATTGTCTTCCTCATTATCGCTGTTTGATTATTGTTCAAATAGATTTTACGCTTTTTTTATCACAGTATAACGAGGTAAAAAATATTGACTGTGGGAAAATCGAGTTCTTACAAAATGTAAATAGTGAAGGGGGGTTTCTTGAGTTCCTTCAAGGAATATGAGGTGTTCGCCGAGATTTGCATTCTATTTTCTGAGTGGATGATATAGAACAGAGGGTCGGAATTCCTGGTCCTGTTATGTAAATTATTTTCAGGGAACGAAAAACCAACAGGGCCTTATCTTAAAAAAACATCGAACCGTTTGTTATTTTTTCAAGTAAACGGGCTTAGAAAAAAAAGGGACCAAAATATTTGACTTATTCGAACCAAAATGTAGAGCAGGGAATTATACTCAACATAAAACGTGAAAAAGAAGAACCTCCCAAGCGCGGAGTTCCCCTAGTCAAAATCAAGAATACTATCAAAACACAGAAAAAAAAAGGTTTTAAACGCCCAAGCACCTGATAAAACGGGGTTTTCTCGGTTGGAACATCTAAGAAAACGACCCAAGCCCCCCATAAAAAATTCAACGACCGAAGACCTGATAAACTGGTTTTTCTTGGCCATAAAAGTGGAAAATGGCCCAAAACTATTGAGAAAGGTGTTTACGCTCTGAAACCCGATAAAGGGTGTTTTTACACCAAAATCGAAGGATACGATCAAAACCACAGTAAAAAAGGTGTTAAACGCCCGAGCATCTGATAAAACGGTTTTCTTGATAGGAACATCTAAGAAAACGACCCAAACCCCTCATAAAAAAATTAATCGCCCAAAGACCTGATAAAACTGTTTTTTTTTGTTTGTGGGGGCCAAAACGGCCCAAAACTCATTGACAAAGGTGTTATACGCTCTGGAATCCGATAAAAGGGGTGTTTTTACACCAAAAATCGAAGTATACGAATAAAACCACAGTTATAAGAGTGTTAAACGCCCGAGCTCTTGAAAAAACGGGTTTTTATTGCCAATAAAACGAGAAAACGACCCAAACCCCTCCATAAAAAAATCAATCGCCCAACCTGATAAAACGGGTTTTCAGGGCCACAAGTGAAAACGGTCCAAAACCCATTGAGAAAGGTGTTTACGCTCTGAAACCCAATAAAAAGGGTGTTTTTACACCAAAAATCGAAGAATACGTTAAAAAAAACATTAAAAAAAGGTTTTAAACGCCCGAGAACCTAATACATGGGTTTTCTGGGCCATAATAGTGGAAAACTGCCCAAAACTCATTGAGAAAAGTGATATGCGCTCTGAAACCCGATAAAAGGGGTGGTTTTACACAAAAGTGAAGAATACGATTAAAACTACTGTAAAATATCTTAAAAAGTGTTAAACCCGAGCACCTCATAAAACGAGATTTTCTTGCCTATAACATCGAGTAAAACGACCCAAAACCCCGTATAGACCGTCTAAAACTGTTTTTCTAGACCAAAAATAGTGGAAGACGGCCCAAAACTCGTAAAATAAGGTGTTGAACGCTCAGAAACCCTATAAAAGGGTGTTTTTACACCAAAAATTGAAGAATATGATCACAACCAAGGTAAAAAAGGTGATAAACGCCCGAGTATATGATAAATCGAGGTTTTTTTATTAGAAGATCTATGATAACGGCCCAAAAGCGGGGCATTTGGTGGATTTAAATTTTGGTAATTTTTTCTCCTCAATTTAAACAGTTCTGCTGAAAAACTAAGTCAATAGACTACACTGAGCAACGTTTTTGATTAACGATTGCTTTTTCAATTTCGATTGAATATGTGAAGAGTTACATTTGAAAGGGAATTTAATTAAAAGTAAATTCATTGAAATTGAAGCACTTTTAGAATTTTCACTTCATTTACAACAAAAAAAAGAAGGCTTCATGTCTAATTTTGTGTTTTAAGCGCTGTAAGGGATCGTTATATGTTAAATTTTGTTGGATGAATTTGAGGGTATCTTTCGTTCCCCATTGGGAATTGTCTCTTCGGCCTTGTCAAGACTAACTGAATAATTAATAAGCCTCATCATCTTCTACCTTAACGTCGAGAGGGCATCTTTGTTAAGGTACTTGATTGGGATTTAAGCAATTGACTTCATAATTAAGTTTTTACATTAAAATAGTTTAGGGATTTTTTTGGGTTAACTGGAAAAAAGTAATAGTCTGGAGCTGGCCCAGACGGGAACTTCCTTAAAGAGAAGGAACGATATAGGAGGGGAAGTATAAAGGAGGGGGTATAAAGGAGGGGGAGTTTAAAGAGGTCTTTTAAGTTTAAGGAGGTTTTTTTTATCATAAAAATTGTAAGTTTTTTTCGAAATTTTTTCAAGTATCAAGGTAGAAACAATGGGATTTTAGCCCAAGGGAGGTCCCTCTCGTAACGGGTGGAATATCAAATAAAAACCATCGAATATCTCCCTACTAAAAAAAAAAAAAAATTTCACCACACCAAAATTCCTTAAAAAATAAAGAGCATTTAGTGAAAATTTGGTAAAAGGTTCAAAAAAAGTGTTCCGGAAAATGCTACGGATGGCCGGCCGAACCACAGACAAAGTTGTGATAAAGATCTATATTCGATTTGATCCTCCGGGTTCTGGAAGGCCCTTCCCCAAAAACCCGACGTGGTTATCACAATAACTTCTTTAAAGGTGAAAGTGTTTTTTTCCTGATTATTCTTTTTTAGGGATGGAAGTGTTTAAACTAAATTTTATACCATGGTAGTCTTTTTTCCGCGAAGGCAATTTTACGGCTCCCCTAAGTGTTATTTCAATCATATGGACTTATAATTATTTTTAAAAAATGTATTGTTTTCGGCGTAGAATATTAACCTGGTTTTCGTTGAAAATTACACGAGAACGTATTTTCCGGTCGGCCGATATTGAGTAGAACGAGTCCGGAAAAGCGGGATGAGGGAGGGTTTTTAGGGTTCTCCGTCCTGTCACGAGCCGGCTAATCAACCATCCCCTGCTTTAGAGGCGCGGACGTCGAACGAGAGTCCGGCGAGGCAAAAAGGGCCGGGAGTAGGAGAGAGAAAATGAGAGAGGGAGAATCAATTCCCATTTAGAAGAGCTGACTGCAGCCGACCAAATGTCAGTCAATTCACGGACAATCGTTTCTGCCAACCAGTAAATTATACACTGTTTTTTTTTTTTAACAACCCCCTCGAGGTTTTTTTTCCTGCTGATTTTTCCAATTTTCCCGGTATTGGTGGCCCTATTTTACTTTGTCCACCGTAGAGGTTTTCATTTGGCAACGGATAAAGCGATAGAAAAAACAGACGATGTTCTGATATTTTTTTAATATCCCCTTTTTCCTACCAAAAAATTTATAGTTAATCAATTTTTTGATCAAAATGTTCCTTCTGTCATTTTTTTAATAAATAAACAAAAAGTTAAAATGAAGATAGGAAAGAAAAAAGTTAAGAAGAGGATTGTTAAGTCAATACAAGATAAAAACGTCGGAGGGAAAAAAAAGACTTATAAATGTCGGAGAAAGATAGCGAAAATAACAGGGAGTTGTCACTGTTTTTCAAACATTTTTCTACCCTTCTTTAAAAAGCCTGGGATTTAAATAATTGAATTTTAAAGATCGGAAGAAAAAGTCGGTTTGACCCACATTACCGCAAAAGCGTATTGCAGCAATTCGTTTCACATTAGGTGGAAAGTCATTGCCTTGCGGTAAGACCCCAACCTTGAGTTAATTAACGCTGAAGGTCTCAGAAAGTAAACGTTTTACTTTTTTATCGTTACTTTACCTATAAAAAATTAAATAGAAAGGTTACCTAGTTTAGACTGTATTCTCCTCAAAAAAGTCGTCTTGAACTGCTGGGGCTGAAAATAAGATTTAAAAAATTTCAATTTACCTACTTCAATGCAGTGCTACTAAAACTGACCAGAAAATGGACTTAAAAATTTTTTATAACTTCAAAACTTATTATTCGAATTGGGCTTCGAATTCCCCTTTTCCGTCGTGATGGATTATGTAAATCGGGACTTGATCTAGATGTAATTTTCTCAAGATTTATCACACTTTCCAAGTGATAAAATATGTAAATCCTTCAACTGTTTGGATAAGGGTTAAATTCGGAGATAGCGCCATAACTTTACTGCTGGAAAAAAAATTGTTGAAACGCTTTATTGTTCTGGAATTTTCAAAAAAGAGGAGTTTTCTTCGCTCTATTTTTGTGTAAAAAATAAAATAAAGGCCTAAAATGACATCTAAGTTATAAGGGTTCGTTTTACCACTTAATACGGCGGGTTTTTTCTATAAAGTTTTACTCCAATTTTGCGAGAGAACTGATGGTATTTTAATTTTTTTCTTTTTGATAGTGCTGCAATCTAGGAGAAGCAATCGGAACTATACGAAGCTAAACAATTTTATCAAGTTTTTAAGTTTGCTCCCATTTTACAAGAAATTGATTGTGGTTAGGAAAAAACTGTTTTCTCTTAGCTTTATTAAATACTCATAAATTTAAATACAAACTCGTTTTATCGATTTTTTAAAATTTGAATCATAAAAAATATGACTACAAAATAACGTTTTTCTTATTTTCAATAAAAAAAAAACCTTTTCCCTATTCTACAGACAAATAAAAAAAATTTAAAAACCAACAGTTTTCTCGCAATAATATTTTTGAAAGTTTTTCCCGGTTTTTCTGCCAAAACCTTCTTTAACAGGTTTTCGTGCGTATTCCTGGTTTGAAAAATTGTTACAGAATTTTTGGGCATTTTCTTCGCTATTAGCCCCAAAAAAAACCTCACTTTTTACAATATTTTCGGAAGTTTTTCCCAATTTTTCTGCCACAAAACCATCTTTTAACAGTTTTTTGGGTGTTTTCCAGGATTTTTCCGTCAATAAACTTCCTTTTCCAGGATTTTTGGGGTTTTCCTCGCTATTTGTCCGAAAAACGTTTTTTATATCAGACTTTCGGACGTTTTCCTCGATTTTTCTGCAAAAACCTTCTTTTAACAGATTTTGTACGTATTCCTGGTTTGAAAAATTATTACAGAACTTTGGGGCGTTTCTTCGCTATTAGCCCCAAAAAAACCTCACTTTTTACAATATTTTCGGAAGTTTTTCCCGGTTTTTCTGCCACAAAACCATCTTTTAACAGTTTTCCGTGTTTTTCCGATCTTCTTGTAAATTTCACCCATTTCACTAGATTTGGAGCAAAACTTCTAAGAAAAAAGGCCGCAATTAAGAGCCAAAAAAGGGGCCAGTATAACGGACCCTTAAGGACATCGGAGGTTTTATAGATGTTAATTTTTATAATCGCTAAGACTGAGCAAATTGGGAAAAGAAAAAAGTTTGGGCCCCAGGGGATTCGAACCTACGTCCACTGGGTTTCTAGCCTAACTGTATCAACTGAAGTTGACGTTAGAGGATTAATTGTGTTTTTTTTTTTTCAGGGCTGGCTCATTTTCTGCGTCGTTTTAGTCTCAGTTTTCGTCTTGTCAAGCCAAGGACTCAATCCAGGTAGGAAAATAAAGAAATATATAAACGATTGTCTGAAAAGCTGTTATTGGGTGGGTTATAGATAAAGTTAAAAGGGAAGAAAGGATCTCCAAGTAATCCCCTCTGGGTTTATAGTCCCCACTAAAAACTGCTTTTATTACCTTTTCCAATGGGAGTGGTTTTCAAAAGTTTTTCTGCTGTCTTTGTTCCATTTTTTTATCCTTAAAACAACTCCATCTCCTCACTTAAATAAAAAAAACATTTAGAAAAATTTTTCTTACTATTTTATTAAAAGAGGCTTTAGGTACAGTGTACAAGAAAATCTTGGATAAAAAAAACCTTTGAAAAATTGATTTTTTATTATTAAAATTTTAATGTTGGCAGTTTAAGTATTAAAAAGAATATTCTGAAGGGAAGAAATGTAAATAAAAAATTCTATTTGTGATTGAATTTCAAGCCGGCTCGTGGTGTATAGAACAGTGGGTAGTGGGTAGGGGATGGTGGTTATAGTGAATATAAAATGGATCCAATCCGTACCCTTACAGTCTCTCCGGGAGCTTTCTTTTTTTATACACTCTCTTCAAGCTCATATCAAAATATTCTTTCCACATGTTTCTTCTCTAAATTTATGCGCATGAAAGAGTGACAATACTATTTTAACGATGCTATCGTCGGAGATATACCTGAGTTATATATTTTTTATAAACATGTTTTTTTTTTAGGTAAAATCTAAGTTGTTCGTTAATTTGAATTGTCCGCATAGCGAAGTTGGATGTCCGGGCATATATTACATTCCTCGTTAAAACATGTCCGACCGCTGAATTGTAAAATGACATTAAAGTTACAAAAATTGTTTCGAAATGTTCTTAAGAATTTTTTTTTCTGGTATTTTTATTATTTTTAATTAAAACAAAAATTTTTGGATGTGAATTTCATATATTCAATTTAATTAATTTTAATAAAACCTTTCAGCTTACTTGTTTTATTATTTTTTTAATTTTAAATACGTTTTCGTTGGAATGTAAAAAATAACAAAGTTCTCATTTGGAGAGACGAAACTGTGGCAATATGGGAAAAAAATTTTTGCATTTCCTAATAGAAATATTTAGAAAAGAATTTTTTTAACCCTTGAAGTTTGTCAATCAGCAAGTTTGAAATGGGTAAAATTAAGGAATTCTTTAGTGTCTTGTAGGATTGGGTTGAGAGACAAGGAAGGGTGGCGATTCCGGAGTTTAAGTGCGAAGAATTTTCTTCTCGAAACCCTCTTTTCTCGTATCCTCGGTCCCGTTTCTAGAGCTCGTTCTTACGTCCTGTCGCTTCAAGATCCACCCCCGCCCATCGGCCCTAACAGCTACGCCCTCGTCGGAAATTAATTTAACTCGGGTGCCAACTTTCGTCACTTCACCTCAAAAACTCGCGCACTCCCATGGGGAGTCGTAAAATTAGATTTTATCCTTCCGGCGTCCCTTAAACCGTCGAAAATCTTTTCTGATAAAGACTTTTTTTACCAAAACCATTTTGTTTTGTATAACCCGAAAACCGCAGAAAAATCTTAAAAATTCCCCGCATAGTTTTAATTAAAGCCACCTGGGTGATCAAACTAGTTAGTCTCGTAAACCAAGCCTTTGATCGCGTACTTGTTTGATTCGAGTGCGGAAAGATTAGCATTTACCCGAGATTGCACAAATTAATGGAACATGTTAGGGCTCTGGCCTGGATTGAGGTTTTCCATCAATTGGAAAGATTAAAGAGGAAAGTGTTTGCAGAAACAAAGGTAAAGCAAAAATAGAACGCCAAAGAAAATCAATTTTAGCACACTTTCCTAAGAGTAGAGCATAATCCTGCTCATAATTACAATTAAATCGTAATCATATTAATTATAGAGAGCTTCAATCGTAATTTGCCTTCCGTATACGACTCACAAACAAGAAAGGCCTTGTCGTAGAGGCTTTATAACCCAGTTTCAGGGAAGTCGTTTCGACTCAGTTAGTTCACATGTTCTCACTATAGCAAATTCATGGTTTTCTGATTAACTATAACAGAACATAGAAATTACCTATCCTAAAACGTTCCCGCCAATTTTCAATTAGCGTGGGTATAAAGTTTCTTTGATAGTTTTTTTTTTTATTTTACTTCCAAAATCCTTCCAAAAAGTACGGAATCAATATTTCCTTCATCGATTTTAGCCAATTGTTGAGAAACTAGTTGATTTCTGAACCCGAAACTAAACTAGATAACAAAATAACCTTCGTAAAATATAACCTAACGTTTAGTCGGAGTCGGGAAGTGAGTCGTTCACGTATACGACTCAGCTGAGTCGATCTCGAGGCTCGAGTCGTATAACCTCGGGTGAGTAGGATACCGGGCAAATTACGATTCCCTGAAATTCTCTAATTGTATATTATTCAAAAAGACTTTCAAAACAAAACAACAACAACAACGAAATTCTAATTATAGTTCTATTACGGATATGATTAGGATGACTACACGATTCTAATTTTATAGAAATCATATATTTTTTCATGATTTTTTGAAATTAAAATTTTAAACATTTTGAAAAATTTTAATTATAATTTATTTACAATTTTTGAGAAAATCGATTTTGTTTTACATAAGAAAACAGTAATTAACTTCCTTAAAGAAGTTATTGTGATACCCTCCACGTCGGGATTTTGGGGAAGGGTCAAATTGCACTTTTTCAATTTTTTTTTAATTAGGGCTTTTTTTTTCAAATTAGCAAATAACAAAAAATGTAGAAAAAAAGTTTATTTCTCCAAAAATCGTAAAAAAGTCAGACGAAAAAAATTCGAGTTTTTGAAAGAAATCTTTGAAAAGTACCTACCATTTTTGAAAAAAAAAAATTTCTATTTTCTTCCAAAAATCTATAATGAAAATCACCATTTTTTCAAAAAGAATAAACGGAAAAAATTGCTTTCCCCCGAAAAGTTGTAAAAAAATTACGTTTTTTTATAGATAAAAAATACGATTTTTTTGCGATATTTTGAAAAAGTCATTTAAAAATAAGATTTTTTGGATATATTGTTTTAAAATGTAAAATGCCGATGAAAAATCTCAGCAGACAAAAGAACAAATCGATTTCGGGTTAAAGATTTTAAGATTCAAGCTAAGTGGATCCTATCCAAACAAGGCGAATGCCGGATACTAAAATATGCAGGAAGCGGTTGTAAATCTAACAAAAGTGGGGATTGGAAAAGGGCCGCTTGCTATTGGCAGGCGTATAAGTGCCCCTAAAACTGTTACAAGTTACCACTACGTAGTCTTATCGTTTTAGGGTGCGAATGATAACATAAATCGAACCTTTTTAAATAAAAGAAAATCAATATCTTTATGAATTTCAGGATGCGAATGTCTAATATACAGCGCGACATATGGAAAAGAATATGGACGTTTTAGCAGCCCGGATTATCCTAGGACGTACCCGGATGATATCGACTGCCTCCTTTACACTTTTATCGCCGGCTCTCGGAAATCGTCGAAATCAACTTCCGCCATTTCGACCTTCACCCCTCCCAAAATGAGTGAGTCATAATTATTTAAACAATTATATTTAGATGGTAATTTCTATAATTTAATTTGACTGAAACATAACATACAAAAGCGGTAAACAAAAGGCTCACCTGAAACCTGATTTTGTCGTGAAAACCAATTAAAATGGCTTTCCCATCACGTTCCACCTTCACCTCCAATGAAAGACATTTGAACTTTTTAAAATTTTATAAGCAATTTTTTTATTCAACTTTTTAAACAGACAGGTGTGCAATAACGTAAAAAAATAATCCCATATATTATCAAACAAGAAGGAAAGAAACCGTTGTGACAAAAAGCTCTTTATGCGTCCTAATATATTAAAGGATTCCCTTCGGGATGGTTGTCACCTTTCGTTTTTTTTTTTTCAAAAAAAGAAAAAACGTAGGGTGATGGGCGCTGCTAAAAATAACTCCATGAAATATTATAAGTTGAATGATTAAGAACAAAAAATCTACGACCTCTGGGCTTTAGACTATTGCTCTACCAATTGAGCTATGGAAGCCTGGTTGATAGGGAGGCTGCAAACCGAGGGGTCAAAGGTTCGAATCCCATTGTAGGTCGAACTCTTTTTCTACACTTTTTCCTCTTCCTAATTTACATGGTTTTTCATTAAATTTCAGCATTGTTAATCTGACCAATTAAAAAAATTAACATAAAAAATTCTATTCACAATAATAATTAGGGCAGTTAAAAAAAAATTTGATCGAAAATTCAATTAGCGGACAAAAGGAGATATAAAATGGTCGGGAAGGAACTTTAATACAAACCGCTGACATCTTTACTCCCTCTTTGTCGTTTTCTTGCGAAGGACAAATGGAATAAGGGACAAAGCAATCATAGAAAATATAAGAAAGGAAGGGGACATCGGAGGTAAACCTCAAAGGAAACGGGATTTTATGGTCGAACGAACGTCACCGCTGTAAAATCGATCCAGAGTGAAGGATGTTTTAGTACCCTTAAGCCACTTAAAATCTCATAATCTTTTTTAATCCAGAGAGAAGGAGTTTTAGTACCCTTAAGCTACTTAAAATCTCAAATCTAGGAGCACGGTAGCGTTTCGCCCCACAAAGCAAAACCCGACCTACCTCAGCACCCTGTACACCTTCGACTTCACATTTTATACAGGTCTTCTCTGATTCGACGTAAGTAAATGCTGAAAATTTCAAGTCAATCGGTGCCGTGATATACAACTCTGAAAATCCGGTTTTTCACCTTAAGCGTGTTTTTCTTCATCTTCTTCTTCATTTTCCCGTTCAGTTAGCCAGGGCTAAGCCTCTCCTAGTGCACCAATTGACTTGAAATTTTGCACAGAGCTTCCTTTTAAGTTTAGCCAGTGCCTTCTAAAGAATTAACCCATTTTCCCAACCCAAAGAAAATTTAGGAACAAAAACTCAAATTTTAGGGTGATTTTCCCCACTTTGACTGGACCTGAGCCAGGGTGACTAGACCAATCGACTTAAATTTTGCACAGAGCTTCCTTTTGACTTCTGTAATTTTAGGGTACTTTTGCCGCACCCCTAGACTAAACTTGAAATTTTATACTCTATTCTTAAAAATTTAAATTTAAAATTTAAAAAACAATTTAATTGTTCTAAATATGACGTTTAAAAGTCTTTTCAATAGTTCATAAATCATAACTTAAACTAAAAAGATGTGATATTGCTATCAAAAACACTTCGTGTAAAAAACACATCGCCTCGCAAAAACTTTTCTACAGCAGCCAGAAAAACAAACTTCAACGCCCGTTTTCAAAGCTCCCCTTGGCGGCGTCCCGAATGCTTTTATCAGGTATAACGCAGTTTTTAGGAAAGTTTAGAATACTGAGGAAGAATCCCTACGAAGAGCCTGTGGACAAGCATCTTTTCCAGAATTTTAAGGATTTCAGAGTAATCGATAACATATCATCTAACTCATCAGTAATCACTGATTAATATACTCGTATTACCTGTAAACAAGCATTTCACGACGCCGCCAAGGTGAGCTTGAAAACGGGAGCACCGGCCCTACATCACTTTTCAAATTTTTTTTGTCATACTAAACCCGCATGACTTAGCGGTCATGTTGGTTTAGTATCTCAAGCGCCTCGATTGTCAAAGAGACCCTGATTTAGTTATAGGTGGCCTTTTTTTTGGAATAAAATTTTTTATCGCATTTAAGAAACTTTAAGGATTTCAGAGTAATCGATAACATATCTAACTATATATATATATACACACTTGTAAACAAGCATTTCGGACGCCGCCAAGGGGAGCTTTAAAAACGGGAGTACGTGCGATGTAGTTTGTGTTTCTGGCAGCTGTAGATGGTTTTTTGGGGGTGTTTTTTACATGAAGTGGTTTTACAGCGATTCTTTTTAATAAAATCAAAATGTTTATTTTCAAATTTTAGATGTATAGATGGTGATTATATCCGTGCGTATTTGGACCTGGAAAGCGCCCATTTAACAGACACGACGGAATCGACCGGAATTTTATGTTCGACACTTCCGACGATTCCTCACCTTCTGTACAGCTCGGGGCCATTTCTAGTTCTTGAACTTCACACAAGTAAACGACCGAAAAACGCAAATTATTCCGGATTCGTCGGAACATTCCGTTTCATCGATACAAGTAAGTTTGAAAAAAAATTATTGCCAATGTTTGCCAAAAAATGAGACAATTTTTTTTCTGTTTCACCCCACGATTTGTAAAAATGAAATATCAAGAACGTTTTCCTTTTCTTGTATTATCTTCCTCCTTCGAGGGAAAAATCCGGTGAGAAAGGACCCCGGTAAGAAGACAATATCAATCAGAAAGAATGAGGAAAAGTGCCACTTTTATGGACACTATCCATTATCCAATAGACCTGGGGCGGGTTGGCAATCAATGTCTTCCTGTGGGAAGACTTCCCTCACACCTTCACACGCCTAATTAACCCCTTCCTTACTGAAAACAATCGTTTTTTTACTAATTGAATGTTTCTTAAAAATTATTAACAAAAAAAGGCAATAAAGGTGAAACCGTTTTTAAGTACCTCGTATTTTTGATCGTCCTCAATGAGTTCCCATAAAAAAGAGAGTTTAAAAAAAATAATTCCTTCATTTAAGAAAACGTGTCCGTTTGAATGAGAAAGGCAGGAGTTATCGTTCGAGATAATTGTTTTTTCTAGTGGAAATTCAGTAAGGGCGTAACTCGAACCTGAAATGGTGGTAATATTAGAAAACCTCATCGACCCCTAGAAGGTTAATCTTAATTTTCAACACTTCGGGGTTTTTTTATCCGTGTAAAATGTTAGAAACTTTATTTCCCCCTTTTTCTTTTCTTAGATCGAAGAGCCGATTTGTAGCTTATTGAGCCCTTTGAGGCTTCCTGACGAAAAACTTTTCCGGAGTATAACGGAAAATCTTTTCCTTACGACACTTTCCCTTCCATGAATACTAATCGTTTTTTGATCCTTCGTTTTTTTACATCGACATATCTTTACAAAAATTTTTTTTCTATCTTTCCTACAAAAAAGGCATTTAGAAAACATTCATTTACATTATTGTTGGCCCAGGGGGATTGCCATGAAGCCCTTTTGAGGGCTCATAAGGGCTGTAGGACCCTGGATATTATTCCAATTGAAAAATTATTCTTCAGTCCCCTGGAATTGAACCCTTTTTGTCTTGCGCGCAAACAGTCGCTTTATTATACTTTTAACATCCTTAAAGATATTATTGTGATACCCTCCAGGTGGTTTTTTTAGAAAGGGTCTTCCAGACCCCGGATCAAATCGAACATTGATCTTCACCGATATCAACTTTGTCTGTGTGCCGTCTGGCCGTAGCATTTTTTCCGGAACACTTTAGGGCCTCAGTTTTCAATCGATTTTCACCAGATGCTCACCAAATTTTCTTTAGTGGGTGAACAAGAAACTATCACGGGCGATTTTTGAATTTCGAAAAAATGGCGGAGATATGTCTCTTTGAAATTTTAAAAAATTGCTGCGGCCGAACCGTTGGTCCGATTTTCACCAAATTTTCACCAATTACTCTTTAATTTTTTTATGAATTTTCGGTGTAAAAAAAAATTGCCATTTTTTTTTACGTAGGTACCTATTATTTTAGTAGGGAAAAATTTCATACTTACGAGACGTACCTACCTTGGGCAAAAATCCCATTATTTCTACCTTGACACTTCGAAAAATTTTATACCTAAAAATTGGAAAATTTTTCGAAAAAAAAAAAACTTCCCCCTCCGCTATACTTCCCCTCTTTTGTACTTCCCCTTCCGTTATACTTCTTAATCCGTTATACTCCCCTCCATTATACTTCTTAATCCGTTATACTCTCCTCCATTATACTTCCCCCTCCGTGATACTCCCCCCATTATACTCACCACGTTGTAATTCCCCTTCATTTATACTTCCCCCTCCTTTGTACTTCCCTCCTATATTTTTATCAATTTTTGCATTAATTATCATTTTAGTAGGGAGAAATTTCATACTTCCACCCGTTACTAGAGGTACTCCCTTGGCAAAAATCCCATTATTTCTACCTTGATACTAAAATTTTCCAATTTTTAGGTAAAATTTTGTCGAAAAAAAAAAAACTTCCCCCTCCGTTATATTTCCCCTTTGTTTACTTCCCCTTCCGTTATACTTCTCAATCCGTTATACTCCCCTCCATTATACTTCACCACCGTTGTACTTCCCCATCATTTATACTTCCCCCTCCTTTGTACTTCCCCTCCTATATTTTTATAATTTTTTTTTCATTAATTTAATTAAATTTTAGTAGGGAGAAATTTCATACTTCCACCCGTTACGAGAGGTACCTCCCTTGGGCAAAAATCCCATTATTTCTAAAATTTATTTAAATCTATTCTAAAATTCAAAAATATTAAAAAAAAAAAAAAAAAAAAAAAAAAAAAAAAAAAAAAAAAAAAAAACTTCCCCTCCGTTATACTTCTCTTTTTTGTACTTCCCCTTCCGTTATACTCCCCTCCCTTATAATTCCCCTCCGTTGTACTCCCCCCCATTATACTTCACCTCCGTTGTACTTCCCCCTCCTTTGTACTTCCCCTCCTATATTTTTACTTCTGCTTAAGAAGTTTTCGTTGGAAACTCTTCAAACCCTTTAGTACTGTATAATTTATTAAAATTACATCTGTTTTTCATGCTCTTTCTCCTCTTTGGTACACTCAATAAAAAGGATGCGGAAGCGTTCTATAAAATGGTGTATCATAGGAGGGTTTCTTTACCATATAAAAGACGTCATTTGGCGCACAGAGTAAAAATGGGTCAAGGGGAAATACACATTATTTTCCTCGGCGGAAACCCTACATCTCCATTTGTCATTTTGGACAAAACAATCAACGGTTAAAGCCTTTCTTACGACTCTGTTTTCAGAAAAAAAATAAGTTAACTATTTTTTAGGTAAATATTCGATGCCTGGAGGTGATTACGAAAGCTGTGATTATCGAATAACGCAAACTAGAAGCTCCGGCCAGATTTTCTCTCCAAGATATCCGTCCAGCTATCCTAAAAATAGCAGATGCTCATACACAATATCGGCGAGGTTGGTTAAAAATTAAAGTTTTCTATAATAAATTTTATTTTATAGAGAAAATGGACGGGTCAGGATCGTCTTTGAAGAGTTCGACCTGCAAAAAGGAGACCACACGTAAGTTTTATAGAAAAAATGTCGAGAATTTCTTATAGAATGGGTTTTAATAAAGGGCTTTATCTTGAAACGTGGAGACAAAAAGTTGGTTTCTTAATTTTTACGCTTGAAGAATCCGTTTCTTTGATTCGATTTAGAAAAGGAAATTCTAATACAGACGGTCGACTGGTTTGATAAGAGTAATTATTATCGTAGGGAGAAAGGGAGATCATTGAGCAAAGCTAGAACCTCTCTAAGTCTTCCGAGATAATCGAACTTAAGTTGTAAAGGACCAACGGAGAGCCAACTTTCGCAGAAGGGTTGATGTAACAACTCTACCGTGATCAATCTTGATCTTTGTTGAACTTGTTTAAAGTAACACCCGGAGAAGAGTTTCAACAAATTTTCAAGTCCCTGAATTAAATAGAATCGGGAGTCTCAGGGCCGTTTCTGTCATTGTTACTAAGTTTGGACGGATGACAAAAATTCACACTTTTTCCTACCTCAAATGTTTTAAACCTCAAATTCAGAGCTAATCAGCTCTTTACGTCTGATTTACCAGGTTTGATTCATTGAACGTCCCTAAAGGATCTAAATAGATAATGAAATTTCCCGGCTTTATCTCTTTTATGCCCTCAAAAAATTATAATTTTTTTGTTTAAAAAATAGGCTTTTGTTCATCTTGTCTTTTGTATTTAATGGTAAAAGATCAACGGGGCCATTTAGTTGCAAGAGGCGGGTTACCTTGATAATCCCACTGAGGGATATAAATAAAGAAAATAAAAAGGTTGGGAACAATGTGATGACCCCTATGTCCTTTCAAAAGGATTTAAACAAATGGCGAGAAAAATTTTGGTTTATAAAATCGATATTTTGTCAAAAACTTTTAAATATTATTTTTTTGACATTCTGTCAGTGAAAAATTGGCTCTTAATATTAAAAGTTTTTCGAAGTTTCCTTAAGTAAAAAAGCATTAAGGGAAGATGTTAAGAAAAAAAAAAGCAAAAATTAATTGAATCTTCTTTTACGAAAAAGTTTTTAAAATTAATCTAAAGGATTATAAAAATATGGATTTTTTTTATGTTGAAAAAAGTGCCCTTTTATGCAAAGTAAACGTAATCTGTTTGCCCGGTGAATCCTTTGTTTACAAGCCATTAGAGTTGATACAATATTTGGGATAACCTTCTTGTTCATATTAACATCGGCGATTAAATTTTAAGCAATTTATCGCAAATATTGTTTAAAATTGAAAGGATCGAGGGTAGTTTAAACAACGTGATAAACGCCATAACCATAAAAAGATAAATTTCCTTTTACAGATGTCTTACGAGAGAAGACGTGCTGAGAATTCACGACGGACCAGGTCCCCTATCTCCGGTCATTACCATACTTTGCAACCAGGGATCCAACGCTGAAATAATATCGTCTTCAGAATCGCTCTATTTGGAATTTTCTTCATCTTCTCATTGGCCGGGGCACGGTTTTCATGCGAATTACTATTTCGTCCCTAAAACAGGTTTGTTTAAAACGATTCAATCAACTTTTAGGAAGTGAAAACTTCTGGCGCGCTGCACTTTTTTGTACGAATGAAAGTGAGCCGCCACCGTAGGGTTGATTCGATATGGCCTTCCTTCCGATATTTTATCCGATTTTTCCGATTTTTCAAAAATATTGTATCGGATAAAATATTGGAAGGAAAATATCTGATGAACCGATATATCGGAAGGAAAATATCGGATGAACCGATATATCGGAAGGAAATATCGGATGAACCGATATATCGGAAGGAAAATATCGGATGAACCGATATATCGGAAGGAAAATATCGGATGAACCGATATCGGAAGGAAATATCGGATGAACCGATATATCGGAAGGAAAATATCGGATGAACCGATATATCGGAAGGAAAATCGGATGAACCGATATATCGTTAGGAAAATATCGGATGAACCGATATATCGGAAGGAAAATATCGGATGAACCGATATATTGGAAGGAAAATATCGATTGAACCGATATCGGAAGGAAAATATCGGATGAACCAAATATGGAAGGAAAATATCGGATGAACCGATATATCGGAAGGAAAATATCTGATGAACCGATATATCGAAGGAAAATCGGATGAACAAATATATCGGAAGGAAATATCGGATGAACCGATATATCGGAAGGAAAATATCGATGAACCGATATATCGGAAGGAAAAATCGGATGAACCGAAATATTGGCAGGAAAATATCGGATGAACCGATATATCGGAAGGAAAATATCGAATGAACAGATATATCGGAAGGAAAATATCGGATGAACCGATATATCAGAAGGAAAATATCGCAAATATCGGAAGGAGAATATCGCGATAATTCCGAAATATCGCATCGGATGTTAACAGTTATCCGTGTGTAGCCCCATTTTTCTTTCGGATTCATATCGTAAAAATCGCTATATATCGGTATCAGATAAAATATCGGAAGGAAATATTGGATGAACCGATTTATCGGAAGGAAAATATCGGCCAAGCTTTCGGCTTGAGTCGGCTCTTGTCGGGGTTTGTGATTCGTGCTGCATCCACCGGAGTTCGCTGCTGACTATGAGGCTGATGAATGACACTGAGCCGTCACGTTCGCATATGTAACGGCTTTACCATCAGCCTTGTTGACACTTCTTTCCTGTGGTCTAAAGCAGACGCAATTTTTTATGTAGATTTTTTGAAATTAAAGCAAAATTTCTAGTCTAATCTGGACGGTAGATTTAAATTTTCTCTATTATATTTAGAACATTAATATCATATTATCAAAAGCCATATTACAAGAGAAAAGTTCCAATAACTTTTATTCTCTTAATAGAATGTCGATGGTATTGGCATCGTTATTATCCTTTACCATTAATTCCTTATCTGTAGGCCATGAAATAAAATTTATTTTTAGAAATTTCTATATCAATTTTATATCGCCAAATTCGTGAGATAAATATTTAATTAACAATTTTTGTTAATAAAAAATTTTACGTTACCGACTTTTTCTGAGGTTTCCTCGTAGTGACAGACGGGTGGCATCTAGTGGCTTTCAGGGATGTTTTCCTTTAGTTCTCGATTTTCCGCTAGAGCTTATAACAATCTTTACCTACCCTTTCTTTTAAAAATTGTTATTAATTTTTAAAAAATTCTTTCAGAATACGATTTTGGAGAAATCGGCCCTTCCGTCAGTGCGACAAGTAAGTACATTCTTAATTTTTTTTTTTTTAATTATAGGTTGTTTATTGCTTTTATGTTTTTTGTTGAAAGGAATAATTGAATTGTTAACCTCGATATCGATATTACACAATCCTTTGTGTAGTTATAAAGGTTTATTAATTTTTTAGTTTACAAGCTTTTGAAAAGCACGAATGTTAGTCTTTTGAAAACATTTTTGCCAACCTATTTAAAAAAAAAAGTTATATATGTTCGGGTTAAAAACAATGTTGTTTTTCGGAGCCTTTATTTAAAAATTAATTTCAATCAGAATACAATGTTATTTTACCCTGGGGGTAAAAAAAATGTGTTTTTTTTTCTGAAATATCTACCTACATCTTAGATGCTGATTTATTAATTTTTAAAAAAATTTAAATTATAGGTCGAAAGTGAAGAGAATTAATTCACTTCTGTCAGAATATTTTGTATTCATGTAAATCTGGAAGTGATTTGCTTTCGGTAATTCTGGGTCGGGCTTAAATTACAACCGTAACTTGTTCTATATTCAGAGCCAAAATGTAATTTATATAAACTAAAGAAAGGAGACCTACGACGAATTACGCGAGAGAAAAAAGTTAACATCACGCAACTTTTTATCATCTTATCTTTAATTAACATTTCATACTTATTTTTATCCCTTCAATTAATTAAATTTCCATCGTGTCAACAGTTTTTTCCCTCTTTTTTTTCCCTTCGTCCTTGCCTCAATTAGCTTAGTTGAAAGCGTGTTAATTATGTTTAAAAAAGGTTTTATTGTGTTATATTTAAGATAAAGAAAAAATTGTTTATTCTGATGATTAGGTATTTGGTTTGCTTTAAATGAGTAGCAGTAACAAAATTATTGGTCTAGAGCTGTTAAAGTGTTAAGGTATAAAAATGAAAGTCTTCGCCGTGCCGGGCTAATCGGAACAGTGGGGAACGCCCCGAATTTCTCCCTTCTATATTTTATTAGATTCCCACCTTTTCCAACTCAAAAGGCGTATTTGGTGAAAATTTAGTATCGAACTGTTTTTCCACTTTTTTCTTGGAAGTTTTGTTTCAACCTTCCGAGAAAAGAGTTGGATTTTAAAATTTTTGATTGTGCATCTAGGAGAACCAATCCGAACTAAGCGAAGCTATCAAACTTATTTTGATCAAATTTTGAATTTGCTCCCAATTTATAAAAATTTACTGCGGTTAGGAAAAAAATATCTCAGCTTTTAGCTTTATTAAAAACTCATAAATTTAAATACAATCTTGTTTTATCAATTTTTTAAAATTTTAATCGTAAAAATTGTTGTTAAAAAATTGAGGTTTTTTTTCTAATTTTCTACATTTTTATGATTAAAAAAATTGGATAATAAAAAATAAACAAATAAATTCTACAGCCAAGTCAAAACAATTTTTAAAAGCCACCAGTTTTTTTTTTTTTTTTTTTCGCAAAATTGGAGCAAAACTTCAAAGAAAACGCCTCGGTAGCTTGGGAAATTTTTGCTAATTTAAAAAACTCGAAATTTTCGAAAACAAAAGGAAAAAAGTGTAAAATTTGGTGATGATCGTATTCAAGTGTGATGTGCTTGCGCACAATAGACCCATTAGGGGTCGGAGTGCACAAGGCCCCAAAAACCTAAAAAAAGTGTGATGTGTTCTGGAAAAATGAGACGGACGGACGGCACCACTGATAGCCTAGTGATCGCCAATGATCACTAAGGGATGACCCTTTTACCAGTCACCGTAACATGAAGGGTGTCGCTATAACTTCTCTTTGAGAAAGTAAAAAAAAGAAGAAAATGTGATTCTTCGACCGTTTCCTTGTAAGCCCCGAAGGCTCAAATTGGTGACAGGGGATACTCCGCTACAAAACGACCACAGTAGAACATGCCGTCGCCATGGCAACGAAGTCGAGGACCTTGATTTCACACCGTTTTCTACAATTGATGGAAACTTTATTCCATGAAGTCGAGACTTTATTTTGTGGGTGAAAAAATCGGAGAGTTGAGCGTGAGAGAGAGAAAAAAATTTAATTAAAATTGCATCCGTGCGTACATCCTATTGGAGATTAGGTATGTGTAAAAAAGTGGATTTTCCTCCTCGATAAGTAATTTTAGAATACTTTTTGAAGCTTACTGTTTTTAATAAAATTATGGGCAGGAAAAGGGCTTCAAAAACTGAATTGTTTTTTAAAAAGCAAACACGAATCTCAATTCTTCTCTTCTCAATTTTTCCAAGTGAAAAATGTTTTTTATGAAACAATGACTCTAAAAATTATTTACCAAAAGTTTCTTCGGGTCTTTTACTTTTTCTGTTTTAAATAATTCATGAGGGAAGACCACTCGTAGGCGTAACCTTTCCGTATAGCTTCGTCCACTCTTTTTCCGCCCTTCCTTTCGCCGTAATCATTTCGATAATGTCCCTTTTATACTCGTGCCCTCCCCGAGGAGAGTAAAGTCAACTCGAGTGAGCAGTAAGTCGTCCAAACGCGGCATAATAGACCCCGCCCCTTCTTCACAAAAGCCACAAACGATACGGTCGTCGTTAAAGCAAATATTAGAGTCGGGAAACGTACAAGTTTGTAGTGCTATGTAAAACAAACTCGTATGTGTCATTGTTGTCTGCCATTGGGCTTTCGACGCTTCTTAACTGATTATTTGGAAAACGGTAGCGGGAAAAAATTGGGTCGAAATCTTCTGATTTCGAAAAAAAGAACAAAAAATCGCCACAGACCACACAAGCACCACAAGCAGACCACCAAGCAAAACCCCACAAACACGCCAAGCAAAACCCAAGCAAAACACCACAAGCACACCAAGCAAACCCCAAGCAAAAAACCACACCCACACCATGCAAAACCCAAGCAAAATACCACAAGCACACCAAGCAAAACACAACAAACACGCCAAGCAAAACACCACAAGCACACCAAGCAAACACCACAAGCACACCATGCAAAACCCAAGAAAACACCACAAGCACACTAAGCAAAAACCACACGCACACCATGCAAAACCCAAGCAAAATACCACAAGCACACCAAGCAAAACACAACAAACACGCCAAGCAAAACACCACAAGCACACCGAGCAAACCCCAAGAAAAAACCACAAGCACACCAAGCATAATACCACAAGCACACCAAGCAAAACCCAAGCAAAACACCACAAGCACACCATGCAAAATCCAAGAAAAACACCACAAGCACACCAAGCAAAACACCGCCAGCACACCAAGCAAAACACCGCCAGCACACCAAGCAAAACACCGCCAGCACACCAAGCAAAACACCGCCAGCACACCAAGCAAAACACCGCCAGCACACCAAGCAAAACCCTAGCAAAACACCACAAGCACACCACAAGAACACCAAGCAAAGAACCACAAGTACACCAAGCAAAACACCACAAGCACACAACAATCACCACAAGCACACCACAATCACCACAGGCAGACCACCAAGCAAAACCCGTCCCAGAACGCAAAAGTACAAACGATACCAATTTTACTGGACGTCAGGATTTGCGTTTTTCGGGTATCTAAATCTAGACTCCCCCAAGATTGACTTGAAACTTAGTGGCAGATTTTCTCCGATATGATCTGAATAAATGCTTAACATTTCAAGATGATAGGTCAACGGGGAAATAATAAAACACAAAATAATAAAAGTAATAAAACAAAATAATAAACAAAATAATAAAAAAGCAAAACACCGCCAGCACACCAAGCAAAACCCTAGCAAAACACCACAAGCACACCACAAGAACACCAAGCAAAGAACCACAAGTACACCAAGCAAAACACCACAAGCACACAACAATCACCACAAGCACACCACAATCACCACAGGCAGACCACCAAGCAAAACCCGTCCCAGAACGCAAAAGTACAAACGATACCAATTTTACTGGACGTCAGGATTTGCGTTTTTCGGGTATCTAAATCTAGACTCCCCCAGATTGACTTGAAACTTAGTGGCAGATTTTCTCCGATATGATCTGAATAAATGCTTAACATTTCAAGATGATCGGTCAACGGGGAAATATGAGATCCCAATTTTTCGCCGTATTCTTCTGTTTTCCTCCTTATTCAGCTGGACTACAGCTTCTCCTAGTACACCCATCAAAACAATTTCTTGGGATAAAGTGCCTTCAGGGTATTACAATAACATCTCTTTAAGAAACAAGCTTGTTGAAACATTAAAAACCGAGCATCTTATTTATTTTTCTTGATTTTCGGATTATTGTAGGCGCTTCTTTAGGGTCAAAATGACCCCATCAATCAGGATTTTGTACGCCAGCTGTCCATTTAATTTTATTAACTTTGTTAATAAGTTTAAAAACAAAATGTTGAGAAGTCATTCGATCACTGTCATCACAATGAAACTTTTTCACACTTTGTTTTCACCCATTTATTTTAAAGTCACAGAATAAAAATTCGTTTTGAATATTTAAAGGCTCATATCCTATCCCAACATAAAACATTCTAACCCGTAAGGATTAGCAGAAGAAAAGAGAGGAAGGAAAAAAATATAAATTGCGCAAGCTCAAACAACTCGCCGGTTTTGACTCGGACGGCTAACTACGGCTTAGTCATGCCAGCATGTTCCTTGAGGTTGGATCTCTCCTCCTCGCTTTTCTACCCTTTATCGCAACCGCCGACGTATTACGAGGTACCTACCTACCTACCCATTTTATTTTTATTTTTTAATTTATTATTATTATTAAGAAAAAAAGGGGAAAAAAAGTTTGTTGTGCTTTGTTGGTTAATTTTTAGAACCGAAATTTCTATTCTGCTAGAAGTAATCGCAGAATCAAAAGTTCTTCTATATTAAATTTATTTATTTATTTTATATAACAATGCTGAATGCCTTGCCTTTAGCATGAATTATGTACGACAAGATATAGCGGGCTTTTTTCAAATTGTCTTTAATTTTTTATGAAAGAAAACAGGGGCTATTTTTATGTAGCACGTGTACCTTTTTTTAAGTCTTGCTCATTATTTTTTATTCGCTATTAAAAATTATAATAAAGACCCATTAAAAAATTCGCGACCTTTTCGCCAATGTCGTTCAAGTGTACATTTTCGACCTTAGAAGATTTTCTTTGACCGTTAGGGCGTAAAAAGTATATTGGCAATATCTAAGGCTTAGAACATATTTTAGGTAGGTTAAGTTGCGCTTCTTTTTTGTGAGAAGAATGTGATATAGAGGTAGGTCTTTCTGGAAAAAATAAAAAAGTCTTTCCTTTTTTTTGTTAAGTTTTAATTTGATTTTTTATTTTTTTATACACTCCTCTATTAATATTTTTTACACTAAAAGTTAATTTTGCTGCACCATAAAACTGTGTGTAATATTAAACTTTGTTACCCAATGGAGTTCAAACAATTAGCTCTGTTTTAAAAAATAAAATATGAAGTTAATTAAAAGGGCCTGATTCAAAATTTGGAGGTATAAAACATCAATAATTTAGGATTTATGCCATTAAACGACTGTCATTAATTAAACAACTGTCATAACTTGTCAAAAATAATAAATAAAGTGCAGCCTGGAGCTGGTGCGTTTTCCTCAAAGTAGCGCAGTTTTATAATTTTTGAAGTAACAAAATGTTCAGTATAAAGGGATAAAAAATTAATTCCTTCGCCCAGCTAGGGCACACTCATCGGGGGAGAACACCGAGAATTTCTCCCTACTATTTTTTTAAACAAAATTTTAGACTGGCAGTCATTTATTCTGAAAAAATTTGGTGATATTGGTAATAGAGGCCTTGAAGTTTCCGGAAAATTGCGACGGATGGCCGGCACCACAGACAACCTTACAATCGGTAAAGATAAATAATAATTTTTTTTCCAAGGGATTACAAGACCCTTTTCTAAATACCTGCTTCATTAAATTCCCTTTGGGAAAGTTAAAATTTATATTGAAATTTCTCAACTTTTATGGCGGGCTTAAACGCTCGGTTTTTACCGTCAGTTCAAACCCTGGTGAACGGACGAAGAAAATTTATATCTACCACCTCACCTCTCGATATCGGAAATTCCCGAGTATTTGCAAGAAAAAAGAAAAAGGTAACATATTTCTTTTAAAAACTGGGGAAGGAAAAAAAATTGGCTGATTTTAATACAGCGGAAAAAAGAATTCCGCATTTCGTTCCCTCCGGCCAGGGGCGTCGTTGCTTTTTTTGGATAAAAATAATAAAAGCCTTTTAAAATGAAATACTGTTTTATAGGAAAGGAATCAAGAGAAACAAAAAATCGTGTAAGAAGGTAGCCAGAAATAGGCATTAAAAGGCCATAAATCTTGCCGAAGTTTCCTCGTCCGAGGGTATGATATCGCTATCCACTTTTTTTCTCCTACGGTGTAAGATGGATAATGGACGTTTTGAGCCCAGCTGATGAACGATTTTTAACTTCCTTTAAGAAGTTATTATTTTACCCCAACTTGACGGGTTTTTTGGGAAGGGTCTTCCAGACCCCGTGGGGTCAAATTGATGGATCTAACCCATAGCAACTTTTTCTGTGATTCCGGCCGGACGGCCGTCCTTCCCATAATTTTTTCGGAACCCTTCACGTCAGCAATTTTTAGCGAAACCTACTCCTCCCTACTTTTAAGCGTAATTTTTTTTTTTTTTTTTTTTTTTTTTTTTTTTTTTTTTTTTTTTTTTTTTTTGAAGTAGGGAGAAATGTGAAATGTTCACCTCGAGTAAGAGACATCCCTCGGGAAGAATGTCCATTTTTTTCTTCCTGACTTTTATACAACAGATTTTCACCGGACACAGACACAATCATCCTGAAAGGTTGAACCAGAAATTCCCTGAAGCAATTTTTGAATTTCGAAAAATTGGCGGAGATATTAGGTGTACAAAATGAAACTCAGCCCCAGGGTAAATTTGAATTTTGTAGATTTTAGCCGAGTTTCATTTACACCTAGTAGTTCATTTTTTTAAAATTTTGAACATTTTAGGCCTTAAAGTCCATCAAAAGTTGACCTTCTCCGCGTAAGAAGGTTATTGAAGTATAACCATTAAGAAGGTTAATTTTTAACGGCTTGTAAATCGTAAACCGTTAAAGATATTGAAAAAATGCACTATATAAATCAGTTGGAAATTCAATTTTCTTTCATTTTTATTCTATTCATTTTTTTCTAGGACGCACTGTTTTCAAGATAAATTTATTTCAAAAAAATTATTTTCAGAAAATGGTGCATCCTAGAAAAAAATAATTAAGTACAAATTTATAGAAAATTAAATTTCCTCCAATTTTTATTTATTAGGTGTACAAAATGAAACTCAGCCACAGGGTAAATTTGAATTTTGTAGATTTTAGCCGAGTTTCATTTTGTACACCTAATATGTCTGTTTGAAATTTTAAAAACTGCGCTGCGGCAGAACCGTTGGTTCGATTTTCACCATATACTCCTTATACTTTTTGCGAATTTCCCACCTCCTTTGTACTTCTCCCTCCTATATTATTATGGAAGTTCCCGCCAGGGCTAGAGACTAATACATTTTATTTAATTTTAAATGAGAATATAGGAACACATGATTTATGTGCAGGTGTCGTGTGTTTGGTTAAAAATGTAGACATCCGAGGATGAAATTTTTTTTTTTTTCAGTTTTCAGTGAAAAGTGATAAATAAACGAGATTTGTTTTCTGGTAGCGCCCATGCACTGGGGAGGGCGTAAACTAAATCAAACTGACAGCAAAACGACTCAATGCGCCTCATATAACGTTTTTATGACTTGTTTGGGAAAATTGAAACTTTCGTCATTCGCTTTTGAAAATTTCTGATTCAAAACTCATAAAAAAAGTGATGGCCTTCTATTAATTCCCGCAGATTTCATGGGGGCTTTTCATTTAGTACCCTAGATAAAAGCGGACACTATCTTAATAGCGCCATCATTTGACGATATAATAAAATAGAAAGATAAACCAATTACGGGTAGTGTTCCAGATATCAATAAATCCGGTAAAGAGCGATAAAACTTCATTTTTTTTCCCACACCGCCAACGTGGAGTTTTTTGATGTATGGACTTTTGAACTTTTTTCCTCCGGTACTCTTTTCTACTAATTTTTGCAATATGACGATATCAATCTATGTTAAACTTTTGTTTTGAACCTTGGGGTGTAATTTAGGACATAAGTATCCAACCTTTTTTTTTAATAAGGGAAAAACTTTTTTTCCGTGCTACTAAATACAGGGTGAAGTTTCTAATTACTAGTTTTAATGGCTGATAACCCTCGTTTTTCTAATAAATTACTTTTTTTTAATTTTACTGAATTAATTACTTATTGGAGAAGTTTTGAAAATCACTTATAATCGAATGTCCCTACGTATTTTGAAGCCATTCAGCCCATTTAGATTAAGACAGGGGTAACTAATTTACGAGAAAACTTCCAAAAATCCGGTAAAATATGGGGTTTCTAGGTCTGAATACCAGGAAAACTTCCAAAAATAAGGTAAAAATATGTAGTTTTCTAAGCTAAAGACCTGGAAAACCTCCGTATATCTGGTAAAAATTTTTCTTTGGCCTAATAACCGAGGAAAACTTCCTAATAACTGAGGAAAAACCGAAGAAATTTGGTATCTAGATGAAAGGATTTTTTTAGCCTGATGACTGAGGAAAGTTACAGAAAATCCTAAAATTTTTCCAAGTTTCCGTATCCCCACTTGTGCCAGAATTCGGCACTGTTTAACAAGATTTGGCCTCTAGCTCATTCCCAGCTCATTTTTTTGAAGACATAACAAAATACAAAAATTTAGAACACTGAATTCCCAATAACTTTTACTTAACGTATTTTTTGTAGGACCAGCAGTATCCAAGCTATGAGCACGCGAAAAAGAGCATTCGGCAAATTTTGACAGTTCCTCCACTTTTATCCCAAAAACAAAAGAGAAGACTTGATCTCAGCAAAAAATTTAACATTTTAATTATTAATTTTTTTATTAGGGAGAAATTTCATACTTCTACCCATTACGAGAGGCACATCCCTAGGCCAAAGAGCCCATTATTTCTACCTCGACACTTAAAAAAATTCTCAAAAAATTTACTCTATTTCGGTGCCAAAAAAATGTAGCGTGCTTAAAAAAAGGTTTAAGAAGGTAAAAATGAGCAATTCCGGTGCAGCCATAAAACATCCAGAAAACTGGTTAAAAACTTTTTTTTTTGTGCCAAATAACCAAGAAAAATCATGGAAATATGGTAAAAAAGGTATTTTTTTTTTGGACTGACGACCGAGGAAATCCGTTTAAAATAAAAGGATTTCTCAGTCTTTTTACCGAGAAAAACTTCCAAAAATCCAGTCTAATGACCTAGGAAAAAGTTGGAAATCCATTAAAACTCCTGGATATACGAAAGAAAGGGGTTTTTGGAATAGGATTCCTAGTTTCTTGGCCTAATGTCCGAGTTTGCAGAAATCAACCAAACGGAAATAAAGAAAAGAACTCCACCGTTCTGAAATCTTCATTTTCCTTTATTATAGCTTTTGTGTTTGTTTAATCGAAAAAAGAAATTCGGATTTTTCCGCGCGCAGAAAGAATAAAGAAAAAAGGAAATTGATAGTCGGGGAGATTGGTCCTCGGGGCGGGTGGGAAAGAATTGCCTGTAGTCACGAAGATATATCCTTCACTTCCGGAACGCTTCCAATCCTCGAATCGATATTTTAGACTCGTTATTATTTTGGCAATAGGTAGGTAAACGTTGCGACGGATATAATTTGGGTTTCGAGTTTACTACGACCCCTACCATTTACGATCAGGATATTAGAGCCGTTGTCTCCGAAACAATGGAATGCAGGTTCTATTGTCGGAAATAATGAAACGGACGTTTTCCCCATATACACACTGTTTTATAGAGGAAACCTCATGCCCAGACGGGAGCTTCCTCAAAGTAGCGCAATTTATTCATTTTTCGTCCCTACTATATTAAAAAAAAATAGTCAAAAGGTCAAATTTTAAAGTTAAAAAGTTATCTGAGTTTAGTATAAAAATTCATTTTTTTGCTTTGGCTTTGGCTTTCGCTTGGGCTTTGGCCATAGTTAATTTTAAATTCAAATAAATAAAACAGATTTTTTTTTTTAAATAGTCTGGTATCTCGGATAAAAATAATAAAACAAGTGAAAACGGGATAAATTATTACTACTTGTATTATGATAATTATAATGAAAATCAGGGGTATTAAACGCTCAAGTATTGCCAAGGGGGCTTTAAATTATTTCTGCTTACGCATTTAATTAAACTTTTATGTTTTTTGTTATAAAAAATAAATGTTGCTAAGGCCTATAAAGCGTGTTAAACCTAGCGGAGGGAGACGAAAACGGCCATATTGCCCCTATTCAAGTAACATGGGAGACCCTTTAAGTGCGGTGGGTATTGTAGGCCTGAAAACCACTTTCTGGCACTTTTGCTTCGTTAAAATTGCTTTAAGGATAAATTTTGTCTTTGTTATCCTGTTATCAGATGCTGAAAGAACCTTCCTATTGGTTCTTTATTCCCTGCGTTACCATAGCATTATAGGCTGCCCAGGTGGGGGCTCTCGCCATATTACCATGGCACCCTTTTAATGGGCCAGCTCTAAAGAAGTGGCCTTACCGATCTACGGATTATTCAGAAGAAACTTTTTTCTTCCAAACAAAAATCCCTCTATAAAACCCGGGGATCGAACCCCGAACTTTTATCTGATCAGAAAAAATTTCTTTACTTTCTTTTTAATGTATTTATGACGAAAGAGAAATCTGAGGGCCTTAAAACTCAAAACGAAGAATCAGGAAATGATTTTTAGAGGGTGACATTTCTGGAATTGCGCCATTCCAAACTCCAATTTTTCATCTTTTTCGACAAGCAAAATCCTTATTTAACAATTTTTGTTTTAAAAAATTATCAACTTTTAAGTGGATTTAAATTTTAATTTGAGATCTTTAAAAATCGAATTTTACAAAGTTTTATTTAAAATTGAGAACAATTAGGTATGATTATTAATTAATTATTTCTTTCGGAGAATGGTTATTAATTTTTAATTTGTAATAAGTGTAATAACGTAATGATCCATTTAGGTAAAGTATGAAACGATTAAGGGAAAAACTTTTACCTACAAAGTTTTAATCAGGTTTTCATTAAATGCAGGTAGCTCAGATCAAAAGATTTTTGTAAGACCCTGTTTAAATTTTCTCTTTTCTCTTTATGCCAAGAAAAGCCTCAGGAGCTTTTATACAAGAAAGTTTTGGAATTGAGAACGAACATTAATGAAGATTTTAATCTTGTCAATTAAGGAGGAGTAATTTACTTTTTGAATGAATTTAGATTTTTTTAAATCTAGCGGTAAAAACACGATTAAGAAAAGGATTGAGTGGGGGAAAATGGAATATTTTGAAATTAATGGAAACGTCAGCACTGAGGTATAAAAAGTTCATAAATGAAAAAGTAATGAAACACCTTGCGTTTGTCTATAAATTTTAAAAAACGTTTTCTCCCACACGTCTTCAACCTTTCCCTAAACATTTCACAACTTAAATAAACTAACACTCTTGTAAAAGGAATTTATAAGATGTTTGAGGTCTTACCGGTATAATTTATTCAGAAAAAGGAACAAAAAGTGGAAGGAGGGAAAACGTCGGAGTTTCTTGGACGAAGACCAACGCGTGGTCTGATATCGGTTATAAGTTATAACTTCTGCCAGAAGTTAATATATAAAGGGTAAACAATTCCCCTCCAAGGCATATTCTCATTAGCTTACTAATGATCCTTTACTAATAGCCCAGTTATTCGATTTATCATCGTCGCGAAAACTTCGTAATTTAACTTTTATCTGTTAAAATTAGGTTTGAAATTTTCTTTTTTATTCATGTAGCCCTTTGTATGTAAATAACCCAATTGCGAGGTTTTAATTAAATTTAGAAGTTGGTCATACCGTCAGAATATTTCATTGTTTCCTCATCAAAATGCGCTTTTCAACAAATCGAATTGTATTTTTGTTTGTCTGATAAAATTTGTTTGAAACGAAATTTAGTAGCGCTTTTTCATTAGGTCGGATGAGTTCTTTGGCTAAAATCGTCCAAGGGGTTATGGTACTTCGCTTCGGTCCTAAACTGTAAAAATCACTTTATCTAGTACACTGATCTTCCAGATGGCAAAGAAGATTGAAAGATTACAGCCGCAATTTTTATTTCAGGCTAACGAAATTTGGTATTTAGGGCTTTTTCCTCAATAGTTCGGACGTTAACGGCTGAAATCGGACGACGGGTTCTGGTACTTTGCTTAGGGCCTAAGCTTCTAATATCTTGTACTTAGAGATTCCAATCACTATTCAACTTCAATATTTTTATGTACGGAAAGAAGGGTTGAGGGTGGATTTGAAACAGCTGGATGCAATAGATTTGATTCGCTTGTGACATGATGTTTGAATTTGACGGGAATAGTTAGCACTAAAATTCAAAAAAATACATATGATAGGTCAGTTAAAGTATAAAACTCAACGAAAACTAACTTTTTGTTGTATTTTTCATGTTATTCTTTTAAAAACGAAAAAAAGGATTTGAATTTTACTGGGATTACTGGAATTAATAAATCTGGCGATTCGAACATTTTTTAGGACAAAATAAAAGACTCCCTACCCTAAAAGGTAGAGACCTTTTAGTCCCTACTACCGCAGGGCCATTTTTTTAATTTGATGGAGATTTGTTTAGTAGCGTAACGCCTGTAAAAACTCATCAAATTTAAATCGCCGCGTTAGTTCTAACACCGGCTATCTCATTTTTTTTATCAATTTTGAGTAGGTATGGCTTTGTTTCTGTAATTTCCGTTGGTAATTTAACCCTATTACCAACAGAAAACGCGTAGTACACGATTTAGCCAACAGGTGATTCATTGATTCCAATGAGAAATTAATCGGTATTTTTACCCTCCTAAAAACCTTGGAAAATGAGATAGCAGGTGTTAGAACTAACGCGGCGAAATGTTAATATATCCAACTGATGAGGAGTATTAAACCGAAACCGGTAGTGGAATATCCGATTTTTCATTCTCACTCCTCCATTTGCCATTTTCAACACATAAAAAGGGATTTAAATTTTACTCGAAATATATCAGGCATATATCAGGCATATATCAGGCATCAGGCAGCGATTTGTGCATTTTTGTGTTACAGAAGAAAAAAATCTACATTTTGGTCATTACTACAGTAGGGCAATTAATTTTTTTTTTTGCCTCTACAAAATCACACCTACAAAAATTGCTATCTTTCTATCAGGAGGTTTGTAAGCCCAAAATTTCTCTATTTATGTTTATGGACGATTAGGTTTAAAATTGTTTATTTTCATTGTAACCAAAAGTCTGCTCCAGGGGAGGAAGCATAGAATAAATAGCTTATTAGCCTGGTTTTAATGAGGCCACTAGAAGGTGTACCATTTTCATTATTTCGTAGAACAACTGTGGGAAGCCTGCAATTCTCGTCCAGCTGAAAAAATTATTAGATTAACTAGAGAGTGCAAAAATATAAACTTCCATACACAAGTGATTTAAAATACACGTATAAAATATAAAAGATTCAATTTCACGTGTGTTTCCTGGTGGGGCTTTACGGATTTTTACACCTTTGAAGTCGTAAGGAGAGAATTCCTGAATTGGCAATTCTCACCCGCGAGGAGGACTTTAAGAAGTGATTTCGAATCCCCCTCTTTCGACCGAACTCGCCATGGGGAAGAACTTTGTTAGGAACACTTTTATTACGTTTTCCTCCGTGGCTTTTTATTTTCAATTCTATTTTTGTTCTCCATCTTTCCCGGAGATATTTCATTTGAATACTTTATTAGAATCCTTGGCGTCTATGACAAAAGCCTGAGGCCTAAAAAGTAAAAATCCTTCATCAAAATATAAAAATTAAAAATAAGTATTGAAATACCGAACCTTCCATTGTTCAAGCGTAAAAACAACAGACCAAAAGCAACAAACACGGTTAGGTATGCAAAGCGTAAATGATTCAACCTCACAAAGTAGAATTTCCTAAAATTTCTATGGAAAACATTTCAAATTGTCTGTTTCTTTGTTCGTTTTCGAGGAAAAAATATGCACAAGCTACTATTTGAAACCAAGACGTATCAATTGCGATTGGCACATGAAACGTTTAAAAATAAAAAAAATTAATGAAGAGTTTGTTGGTACCACCGAATATTATGATCTAAATATCATCAGACTCCAATAAATCACATCATACACAATACATCTCTTTCTATCAAATCTTGAATAGTGGTGATGAATCATCCCACATTGGTGACCATGATGAACACGAACACGAACACACGAACATAGCGATGATACGACAACGAACACAGCGATGAAACGACAACGAACACAACAAGATACATATTTACACTCTCTCATACACAAACACAGAACGAGAATAGCTTCCGGCACGTCTTGATCTCCCATGTCGGCGCCAGCAACCTTTTCTCTCCTCAATCTCAATCATCACTGAACTCGTCAGCAGTTTCGCACCTCTTCAACCCGCTGAATTGGTGGAACTTCAACCTAGGAACGAACTTCTCGACATCTGCGACACTCACGTCACAGCTCGACAGTTCGCGTTCCAGCATCCGCACACGCATCTTCGACACATCATCGCTCGACACACAGCACCTCAGACATTCACCCTTCTTTTCTCCGTGGGGTGATGTGGTACCACAACATACGATCTAAGTAAATATCATCAGAGTCTAATGCTGCACTGGAACAAGGGTTTTTAATCCCTGCAATAAAAGTCACGTCCCTTCCAAACACCGTGATTGCGCATGGGGAAAGAAGTTCAGACACCGTGATTGCGCATGGGAAAAAAATTCAAACACCGTGATTAACAATTTTTGAGACTTTTGAAAGTGGGCCTTTTATCTAATTGTAATTAAAACTGTATCTCTAACCCATGGTCTAGGATGCTTATCTGGCGTTCGGCCTTCGCAGAGGAGGAAATACGGACGGCGACTGGCTAGGAGTTCGAAATAAACGAGAGCCCCCCATTTAAAAAAACCAACACTATGCAAAAACCTAAGGTTTCCCACAAAAACCTTTGCCTTACCTTTTGCTTCAGAGGGCCAACTCCCTAGCGCCAAGCCCTTCCCCACGCAAAGCCATACCGTACGATCCGGGCTTTAAGGACATGGACTCTCCCAATGAGGTCCCAACGCTCCATACGCACACTAAAATTTTTTTACTGTCTAGACAGTATTTATTTAAACTTTCTAAAAATTTTTAAACTTTCCTAGTTTAATTGAAGCGTACAATGCGTGGTGTAGACAAAGTAAGGTTCTATTGTGGTAAATTGGTATTAGGGAGTATGGCTCTCTTGTGTGGAAGCATGTGTTTGATGAAAAGCCTCTCCCCTCTTATTTAATATGAATAGGAGGAAGGAAAGGATGCTGTTGGTTTAACGTCGAACCTAAGTTTATCGTTCAAGCAAAATTCAGGAAACCCCTTGACTAAGAAGCGAGATCTAAAGATAAACACACTTATTAACGTGTTATTGTAGTACCCTCTAATACAATTTACCATGAAGAGGAAAAATTTAGTTGCTTTTTTTTATGTTTCAGGATCAAGCTGTGACGTAAAACTGAGCAGCGAAGTGACTATAAACGGAGCATAACCTCTCCTGGTTTTCCAGGCCCTTATCCACCGAAGACTTCCTGCCAATATGAATTTACTGCCTCAGGGAGGCAAAGGGTCCAGTTGATATTTACGGATTTTTCACTCTTTATGCCCGCCCAGCAACCGAAAGAGTAAGTTACTGGAAGCATTCTTCCGAAGTATATTATTGATAATAATTCGACCGTGAAATGTCTAATTGGACGATGATTCTTAACCCAATTCTTCGGCACTTAAGGGAAGAAAAGAAGGCATTAATTAGAGTTGAAGCCTTTATGAACGAAATTTCATTATCGCTTCTTCCTTTTTTCTGAAGAAAAAAAGAGCCTAAAAGCGTTGTTGATTTAATTAATTTTTTCCCCCCTTATCTTTTTTTAAGCTGCGAAGGGGTCGATTCGTTAGTCGCTTACGTCGTTCTTGACGGCCGGGTCGAGAAGATCGACAGCTATTGCGGGTGACGGTCCCGAAGCCGATTATGTCGAATGGGCCGAGACTCCTTATTCACTTCACTGGAATCCACTCTTCACGACACGCTCGGGCTTTAGAGCGAAATACCATTTTACCGCCAGTAAGTATGCCTTAAGTCAGGAAGCCTTTTGATCAATATCTCGGAGGTGATTTTTTTCATAATTAAGAATCTGATTACTCTTCAAAAGGATTTTAAAAAAGCAATTTTTCCTACACAACTCTTTAAATCAAAGGAATAAATTAAGTGTAGCTATATTTAAATTATAATCTTCTAATTTAAGACGGCACGTATAAAGAAAAGAAAATTCTGGGGCATTTACTGGGTGTTCCAACCCACTCTAGTTGGAACACCCAGTAAATGCCCCAGAATTTGATGTATAATTAAATCAATTTTTGAAAGCGCTTGAAGGGCCGCAAAGTACTTTATATAACAAGTTTGATCTTTCTTAATTACCTCTAATCCTCACCTGTAATGAACTAAATGTAGATTAAACCCGCAATACTCACTAGTGTGCGGGATTCCCAACTCGGTGAACTTAAACAATCGTTTAAATTTCCGTTAACACGAATATAAATGGCCCTTACACGAATTATTGTCGAAGATGTATCAAAATCATGTAGCTCTTTGTGCTGTTGTTTCACGCCCGGTCTGATAAACGTCAGAATGATTTGTGACGAGGTTTCCCACTCGGGCGACTACAGAGGACAACCCTTCGCGCTTATTCAGATTGCGACACCGTTTAATTGGGATTCCTCCGGCGTGAAACAAGCGGTCACACTATTTCCACGTCAAGGGGTGCCAAAAACTTTTCGTCCTTCACAGAACAAACAGTTAAACCCATGTTTACCCAATTCTCAAATTTTATTTCAATTTAATAGAAAACAACGAGAAAAAATTTTCTTCTATTTTTAGGTAGATTTCTTTTCTTCAAAAATCTACCTATTGTAATGTACCAAGTAGTCGCAGATTCAAAAAATTTTCTATACGTTTTTCGTTTCATACCTCCTGGACCCCAAAACCATCCTCAGTTGAAAAGTTTATATATATATATATATATATATTAGCACGATAACTGGAGCAATTTAATGTGAGGGTGACGATATCCGGTATTTAGAGCTTTATCTCAATAGCTCGGACGAGTTCGTTAATGGCTGAAATCGGACCAGCGATTCACCTACTTTACTTAGGGCTTAAAAGACAAAATTGGCATTTCTATTGAAATCCTAGTCCTTTTGCAAAAAAAAACTTTAAGACCTCTGCGAGGGCGTGTAAAAAATTAATTAAAGCAGGTTTGGACGAGCCAGGCGCAAAATATTGAACTAGCTAAACTTTAAAAAAATTTGAATTTATACCGGGAAATTTTTCTTATAATCATCATTTTTATAACATAATTATATTTTTGTGTTTATACATATAATTTTAATCATGAAAAGAAATCTACCTTTTAGTCCCTGCTACCGCAGGTCATTATTTTAATTTTAGAAACTTTAAAAAAGTTTTTTCTAGGTGCAATTTCAAGTTTTCAAACCTTTTTCCAGTCGGTTTAAAAAAAATTTAATTAAAACGTTGGATATGATCGTTTTTGCAGTTTACTGATAAAAGAATTTCAAAATATGAAATAAACTAAAAATATGCAGTTGCATACTTCTTCTGCCCTGAGGCTTAAGGCGTAAGGAGATCCATATGAAAAAAGATAGAAAATCAAATTTGCGGCACACCTCTAAAAATGGACCAATTTTAATTTTGTATAGCGGATCGTACTGAGAATATGAGAATAATTTTAGGATTGTTGACGAAAAAATTTGTGACCTCCAAATTGAGTTAAAAAAATTGCTTTTTTGAATAATTTTGGAATATCTTATTGTACAGAGAATCAGAAAAAAATTATGAATCCAACGCAGTTGAAAAATTAAAATCGGTTTAAAATTGGCGTCCGAATTTTGGAAATACGGTTTTCCCTTTGAAGATTCTCCGCTCTCTGGAGCCCGCTTCTAGAAAGATGCTCGGTTGTTTTTCTTCAATTTCAGACTCCTTTTAACTTCCTTAAAGAAGTTATTGTGATACCCTCCAGTTCGGGTTTTTGGGGAAGGGTCTTCCAGACCCCGGAGGGTCAAATCGAGTATTGATCTTTACCGATCTCAACTTTGTCTGTGGTGCCGTCCGGCCGTCCGTAGCATTTTTTCCGGAACACTTTACGGCCACAGTTTTCAACCGATTTTCACCAATTTTCTTTAGTCGGCGAACAAGAAACTGATGAGGGTGATTTTTGAATTTCGAAAAAATGTCGGAGATATGTCTGTTTGAAATTTCAAAAAATTCGCTGCGGCCGAACAGTTAATAGATTTTCACCAAATTTTCACCAATTACTCCTTATATTTTTTACAAATTTTTGGTGTAAAAAAAATTATCATTTTGTTACATATCATTATTAGGAAGAAATCTCATACTTCCACCCGTTACGAGAGGGACCTCCCTTGGCAAAAATCCCATTATTTCTACCATGATACTTGGAAATTTTCGGAAAATAAAATCTTCCCCCGTATACTACCCCTCCTTTATACTTCCCCCTCCGTTTTACTTCCCCTCCTTTATACTTCTTCCTCCGTTATACTTCCCTTCCTTACTCCCTCTTCGTACACTTTCCCTCCGTTATACTTCCCCTCACTTATACTTCCCCCGTTATACTTCCCCTCACTTATACTTCCCCCTCCGTTATACTTCCCCACCTTATACTTCCCCCCGTTATACTTCCCCACTTTACACTTCCCCTCTTTAATACTTCCTCCTCCTATATTTTTAAGGAAGTTTTCGTTGGAAGCTCTTCAAACCAGTACTTTTTTTCATGCACTTTTTTTCCTCACTTGCGATTTTACCTAATATCAATGGTGTCGTGGCTACCAGTGGAACGGTACCAACGGGTCGCTTAATCAATTTTTGTCTATACCCTTTTGTTCCCTCCCGAAGAATATTGTGAGAGGAAAGAGGATTTTATAGAGAGAAAAAACAATCACGTTTAATAACACTTAAAAACTTGTTATAACCGGAGAGGACTAATATGAATAATAACGGCACTCTCGGAAGCTTGGAAAATTGTGATCTCCTTTCATAAGGGAAGAAATTTCGTGCATAATCCTTTTCCCGTTATAAATTTACGTCGTTTATTTTCTTTTTAGATTTTGGGATTAACGGCGGTGAGCAAATAGATGATGCCGTGCGCATTCAGGTATCGTTCGACGGTTGGACAATCGGGACATTTTACGAGCCCGAACTTTCCAGGGCTTTACCCACGGGATACGGAATGCCATTACTTTTTCCACGGCTCGTCAAACCAGAGGGTGAGGTTGACCTTCCATTACTTCGACGTCGAAGGAGTTTATCCGTAAGTTAAATTCACACAGGTTATCGATCTACAAAACAGATTTTAATTAATTTTATCCACAAGTGTTAAGACACGAAAAAGAAAAAAGGATTGATGGATCTGCAACAAAAGGAGTAACTTGCCTTCTTTGTTGAGCCAAGTTCCACTCTTTCTTTTCCTTCTTTTTTTTTATTTATTTCTTCCTTTCTTCGAGTTTTCAGACATTTTTTTTATCAGGCAATATTAATTTTTAAAACAAAACTCTTTGTTTTCGTTTTTAAAACAATGAAAATTATTCGAAATTTCTTTTTGTCCTATTTACTGTGGTTTCTTTGTTCTAACAAAAATATGTTTCATTATTCACGTTATGACGTCAATCAAAGGCGTGTGCAGTGAATACCAAGGTACAAAGTTAAATTTTCCTCCTTTCAAAACTTCTTCCCCAAGAAAATTAATGATGTTGGATAAAAAATATTTTGAATTCTCTTCTAAAAGGATATTTTCCTAATAATTTATTGTGAAAAATCAAATAGAATTAAGATATATTGTGTCTTTCAATTAACAATACATTTCAGTTTCCACTTTCAAATTAGACTAAAAGGTTTCCGAGTGGTTTGGGAAACGGAGAGAAAAAAAAGGGGTAAAAAGTGGGGACAAAAAAAATTTAGAGCTCCATTAGAATGACAGGATTTAAAAGATTACAATATCTTCGGGTTTTTTTATTAGGTTTTTAAAAAATTTTTTTGATCGTCGTATTTTTTTTACACTTAACTTTTTATAAAAAACGAGTTTAGCCTCTGAAAAATCTCGGTTAATATTGTTTACGCCCCAGATGGGAACGAAGAAATGGGTCGTTGATCCGGGTACCCTAATGTTTCATTCCGTAGCGGGTTAAAATACAAAATATCCTAGAGGGAGAAAAAAAAGGGGGTTCTCCAAAAGCGATGTTTTAAAATATACGAGGTTTTTTTTCCCCGCATAACATCTTTTCTAAAGAAAAATCAATAATGGTGATTAAAATAACCTTTTAACCTATTTAAAGCCACAGGAGTGGAAGATTTTGGGGTTAGAATAATATTTATCCAAAGCGAACACTCGCCTCAAAAGAATATTGGGACGAAAAAAGACCATGAAGAAGATTAGGTAAAAGACGAAAAAGGGGTTAAAACACAAAAAGACAGTACAAACAGTAAACATGGCGATATCATCATTTTGGTATCTGGAAAACGAAAGGTAATCTTCGGGTTATACTTTTCCAGTGCCACAGGCTGGCCAACACAACAGACAACACTAGGACAAAGTCGAGGGAAAGTCCAATCGTTGATTAGGAAACTCCACGGCGAGCGAACTCGCCTCAAAATAATTTTGCGACGAAAAAACCAATGAAGAAGATTACGATAACAAAAAAGACGAAAATGGGGGTAAAAACACAAAAAGACAAGAACAAACACGTAAACATGGCGATTTATCATTTGTATCTGAAAAACGAAAGGTAATCTTCGGGTTACACATTTTCAGTGCCACAGGCGGCCAACACAACAACACTAGGAGAAAAGTCGAGGGAAAGTCCCAATCGTTTGTTAGGAAACTTCCGGCAAGATTTTTGCACCGGAATCCGTCCCAAAAGCGAAAACTCGCCTCAAAGGAATATTGGGACGAAAAAAGACCAATGAAGAATTTAGGTACGATACAAGACGAAAAAGGGGTTAAAACACAAAAACAAGTGCAAACACGTAAATATGGCGATTTATCATTTGTATGAGGAAAACGAAAGGTAATCTTCAGGTTATACTTTTCCAGTGACCACAGGCTGTCCAACACAAGACAACACTAGGAGAAAAGTCGAGGGAAAGCCCCAATCGTTGATTAGGAAACTCCCGTCATGATTTTTGCACCAGAATGACCATTTATCCGTTCCCAAGAGGCTTCCTTCTTGGAGTATCGAATCCTTAGAGGATTTTTATTTTTTTAGAATTATTAAAAATTAAAATTATTGATGAGATTTTTATAATAAAATTTTTATCCCGATTTTGTGTTTTGCACTTTTGCTTTAGGAATATTAAGTTAAGGCGTTTTCTTAGGATGAAAGGTTTAAAAATTCAATATTCATGATTGAAGAGCTGAAAATGCTTAAATATTTATGAACGCTTCAGTTTTCTTCACGTTCCCTTCTTTTCTTTTTGAAACGCAGGTGTGATTTAACTTCTGCCAGCGACTACGTCGAGTTTTCAAACTTTATGGGTCTCGATCGGAAATACACCCGACAATGCGGGCAGTTGAGTTCCGGCTTCGCGGTCGAATCGGAAAGGAAGTTCTTTCGTGTCACTTTCCGATCAAACGATCGCCTCGACGGAACCGGTTTTAACGCCACTTATCAATTCGTCGAGTTGGCCACTTCACCCCCTACAACAGTTCTACCAACCAGCGCCACTTCATTAAGTAAAAAAAGAAGATAAAATTAAATAATTAATCTTTTTTCAGACAAATGCGATTTTATTTTATTGGCACTTGTATACCTCTTGAACTCATGATAAAACAACAGAACAGAAGAGGATGAAATTCAATAACCGATGATCCAAAAAAACCTTATGTAAGCCTATTATTTTTGCGCAAAATCCAATCATAAATTTTTTTTTTTTCTCTTTAGGAAAAGGACGATTTATTGCCCCTCTTCGGGTACAATTTCAAGATTCTGCCGTCATGTCTGTTAACTCCTGTGATTTTTCCAAAGAAATTGATGTTACTTATGTAAATATTTTGTAAATAATAGAATACCTACTATTTGTAGAAAAAAAATTTTTTTTCTCCGAACCCAAGTTCTTTCGCTTCACTGAAAACTTAGTACCATTCTAATAGACCGCTGGTAAGATTTCGTAGCTTTTTTTAATGTTATGTTACCTACTCATTTAAGGAGAAACCTATAGTCCGGGTTAATTTTTTTCCTTTCGCAACTAGAGCTCGATTGATAATACTAGGGGGTTAATTTTTTACCTCCTCAAACGAGCTATCCTAGCGAGAGGAAAAAAATTAACCCCCCTGTGTTATCAATGGAGCCAACCGTCATCGTCAGCGGTGGGGAAAAAATTCTTTCAAAATTTGCTCTTTCTCTGCCGAAAAAAAATTTTACCCAGCGAATTTGAAGTGGATCAATGAGTACAAACCAAAGAAAAATTAATCAGAACAATAAAATTGTTCCTCTCTTTCGCCTTAAAATCCGAAGCCTCTAAACTGCATATTGCATCCCAACATTCAGGTGAACTTTATGGCAATATTGAAATAACTTCTCAAACATTTGATTAACAATCGCAGTTATTGAAGCTTCTACGAAATGTTCCATAAACATTTGTACTCTGTGGCTAATTACATTATGCCTTAAATGAGTCTTTAATTAATGAAAAACGATTAGAGAGGCTTGAAACGTATAATTATACAAAACAGCTGACCCCACTAAAGACGCCGAGGTCATCAGCAACTGACCTCTTGAGCACATTTATTATTCAACATTTTCCCTCCAGTTTACCATACGTATGCAAATAGATAAAAAAGAAGTCATTAAGTCCTTTTATTTTATGAATATTTACATGGATTTTACAGAAATTAGGAATCTATTTGCATAGACTAGTAGGATTTTCAGTCTTTCCTTTTAGCTTTTTTTTACAAATATAAAATTTCAAGGGGAAAAACGATAAGGTCAAATATTTATTTTTTAGTCATAAAAGTTTATATTAAAAAATAAAATCCCTATGTTCGTTTTTGTCCTCGAGAAATATTTTTATTCAAAATCCAAGTCTTTATTTTTCTTCGACTGAAAGTGCTTTTCAATATCTTCGAGCTTTTTGCCTTCAGTTTCAGGTAAGTAGATATAAAGAAAAAGAAGGCCGCAAAATCCTAAGGCGCTATAAAGGAAGAATATTCCATAAAGTTGAATATAAGAGACGATATCTAAAAAGGTTTTTGTGACGATGAAATACCAGACGTAATACGACGCCGCTGCGACCCCTCCGCCGACACCTCGACCCCTAAAAAATGTTTAAATCCACACAGAATTAACTTATAAAATGACAAAAGAGATAAAATTACAAAAGTAAAGGATGAAAAGGAAGTCTTTATCTGATAAAAAAGAAAATAAAGTAGAATTAAAGCCAGGTATTGTCCTATCAGCTTCCATTTTTTTTCTAGACAAAGGATTTTTTCTTCTTCATCTTCTTTTTATCTTACAACGTCAACTAATTTTTTTTAATTTATAAAAGGAATATAACAATATAAAGGTATTTCTTAAAGGAAGTAATTGGCGAATAAAATATTCCATTCGTGACGTTTTTCAAAGAAGTCTTTTACTTCAGGAAATCGCTATTACGAGGAAAGAAAAATTTATAAATGTACCGATAAAAATAGCGCAATTTCATAAATTTTCATCCCTACTGACGAAAAAATAGAGGTAGAAAAAGTAAATGTCTTCCCCGAGCCAGGCCACTCGCTGCCGGAGTAAACACCCCAAATTTCTCCCTACTTTTTGAAGACGGACAGATCTCTGGCATTGCTGCGGGGGGAAAAATTGAGTGCAGAACAAATGCGACATTCGGACTACGGATGGCCGGCACTACAGACAACTTCATGATAGATCAAGATTGAGTCTAGAAGACCCTTCTCCTGAGGCCTTCACATTCTCACTTCTCTTTGAGAAAGTTAAAAGTGGAAAGTTTAAATAGTCCTTGACGGCATGGGAGTCAAGAAAATCGATGTTTTTTGTAATTTTTCTTTAAATAAATTGCTTTACCTTGCAGGGAAAACTTCGGCTAATAAAGTCCAAGGTACAACCCCGATTCCGACGTTCGTACAGAAAAAAAGTAAGGAGAAAAGTACAAGTGGTAAAATTCCCAAGTCCAACCCTCGTGTTTCTCTTAAATAGGCGTAAACTCCAAGGCAAAGTGTAATTAGAGAACAGGCGGTAATTGAAATCAGTGAAAGTCCACGTTTTCCGACTTTACGTACACTTCCCATGCAGACGAAACTTCCCAGAATTTGACTCGAAGCCGCAAACACCTAAAAAATTCGGTTTTTAAAAAATTAAAATTTCGAAAGTTACCGTGGCGACGAATGTTTCAAGTGGTACGCCGAGTTTTTCGAAAATATAAACCATAAATGGGCGGCTTCCGTTAAATGCGGCGCAGTGAAGGAAACCAAAATAGCAGACCACTAAACCGAGAGGCCTCAACATTTCAGGCCTCATCAAATCTTTCGCTTTTTCCATAAACGTCGGTTTATAATCTTCCAAAATGACACCTAATTCCAACAGAAGAATTTTTTGTACAAAAAAAAATTTGAGAGAGCAATAAACTGAAAATAGTTCACCTGATGAGGCTAGGTAAGCCGAAACCGGTCCTGAAATATAACTTTTATCGTTTGTCTCATCTGAGATGTATTTTTATGCAAAAAAGGCGATTATAGTAATAAAAGAAATCTCTTTAAACCGATAATTCCGTTGGGGCAATTAAAACCGAAACGGCATTTGTCTGGATTTGAAGCTTTTTTTCTCTCCCTTCTCTAATCGCCATCCTTCAAATCCCACGATAAAAGTTCCATTACCCCAATCCCGACGTGATACAAATAAACAATTTCCCAAACTCTATTCAACCTTACGACAAATCGAATCACATAAACAGGTACCTACTTTTTAAAACTTCTCGATATTTATCATACGAACCATTAGGTTTCCTTTTATAACTTCTCTCGGAATGATTTGATAAAAATTGTAAATTGGCAGATGTTGAATAAAGCAGTTTCGAATTATAGTACGGTTACAGTACAGTAAATTAAAGAGGTCCCTCTCGTAAAGAGTGGAAGTATGAAATTTCTCCCTACTAAAATGATAATTAATGTTAAAAAATGAAATTTTTTTTTACACCAATAATTCGTAGAAAGTAAATGGAGTAGCAATTGGTGAAAAATTGGCCGCAGCGAATTTTTTAAAATTTCAAACAGACATATCTCCGCCATTTTTGGAAGAGGGGAAGTATAACGGAGGGGAATTACAACGGAGGGGGGAGTATAGCGGAAGGGGAAGTATAACGGAGGAGGAAGCATAACGGAGGGGGAAGTATAACGGAGAGGAAAGTATAACGGAGGGGGAATTTTTTTTATTTTTCAAAAATTTTCAATTTTTTTTTTAATTTTTCGAGTTTTTTTTGTGGAAAAATATTCTAAGTTTTTTTAATTTTTTTTTTTTTCAAAAAAAAATTTCGAAGTTTTTTTTTCGAAAAACTTCTCCCCTTTTTTAATTTTCCTAGTTTTTTTTTTTTTTTTTCGAAAAATGTTCCAACTTTTTTTTTTGAGAAATTTTCCGGGTTTTCTTTTTTAAATTTGAGCTTTTTTTATTCTGGAAAATTTTCTAAGTGTCAAGGTAGAAAATAATGGGATTATTACCCAAGAGAGGTCCATCTCGTAAGGCGTGGAAGTATGAAATTTCTCCCTACTAAAATGATAATTGATAATTAATGTAAAAAAATGAAATTTTTTACACCAAAAAATCTTTAAAATTATAAGGAGTAATTAATGAAAATTTGGTGAAAATGGGACCAACGGTTCTGCCGCAGCGATTTTTTTTTAATTTGAAACCGACATATCTCCGCCATTTTTTTGAAATTCAAAAATCGCCCTCGTTAGTTTCTTGTTCAAATCTGGTGAAAATCGGTGGAAAACTGTGGCCGTTAAGTGTTCCGGAAAAAATGATACGGCCGGACGGCACCACAGACAAAGTTGAGATCGGTAAAGATTTGAGCCTCCGTGGTCTGGAAGACCCGTCCCCAAAAACCCGACGTCGAGAGTACCACAATAACTTCTTTAAGGAAGTTAAAAATTATTTATAAATAAATAACCCAATTTTTAAAAACATTTTTGTATAATTCAATCATAACTTCGACTGTAAAAAAAGATTTATTATACTAAGATAAGATTTAAGATGTAGATTGCATTATTTACAGTTCGATTAACCCTAAACTTTTCTTGTAGGAAAAAAAAACTTTTTTTTCTTGTAGGTAATTACGGGAGTACCTACGAAATTGAACTTTTCTTGTAAACTTTAAAAATAAGTTTCATATTAAAACTCAACCTAACTATGATTATGTAAATTATATTTTTAGGCCTTTATATTTTAAGTTTTAACTTTTCGCGTTTTTAGGTAGATTTTTTAATATCATGGCCCCCGTTTTAGGTTGATCTTTTTTAGATTAGATAGCTATAATCTGAGATTTCTGTAATTTGGGGCGCTTTTTGAGAGGAACTTTGCTCCAGAAAATTTTTGTATGTAATTTGAAATTTATGAGGAAGAAAGAAAAAGAGAGAGAGAGAGAAAACTTCGAAAATTCAGGAAGCGTCTATATTCCCACATTGGTAAAATCTCAAGTTAATATCTCAGTTTAAAAAGGCAGGCGAGAGACTGGGGAAAAAAAGGGTGAAACGTGAGAACGTAGCATAACGTTCAGGAGGATTCCCCGGAATTCACGGCTCTGGTCTACGATATTCCAGAAGCAACCTCATGACGTTTTACTGGGCTCCGGTGCCCCTCTAAGACCCACTAAACGATTTCATATATTTCGAACCCCAAGAGCCACTCTGTAGAATTAAACACATTCCCCGACTCTTCGACATTTTTCAAACACTTCATAAATTTTTCAAACGTTAGTGAAAAAAAATTGAGGCAGAAGTTAAAAGGGTCTGATTGGGAAACTTGGGTTGAATGATAATAGAAAGGGAATCTTTACCTCCCTCATTAGCCGGGACGGGCGAATAAGCAAGTCCGGGAGGAGTGAGTGGGGTGGTAATGGGGCTGTTTAGTTTGGATGCCTCAGCGTTCGACTCCATTCTTCGAAATTCCCTCAATACGACTTCTTGTTTGACCCATCCTCTTAACCATGCCAAAGCCGCCCTCGCTTCTTCACGTCGACCTTTCGTCAACAACCAAACTGGAGATTCCGGTACCTAAATCAAAAACATAAAGCAAAAATTTTCTGTCATATCTACCTGAAGAATAGCGACGAATGCGATGACTGGGATCGCAGTGCTTATCGCCGCCGCTGTTTTATAATTGGTGAATGATCCCAAAAGGCACATGACTAACAATCCAGTTGAGATGTAAACGCTAGTAAAAGAAGCGAGCATTCCTCGTAAATGTGCTTGAGATATTTCTCCCACATAACTGAACGTAGGGGCCTCCATAAATCCAATACTGAAACCCATAAATGCTGCGGCGGCGAATAACATCGGCACTGAATTCGCATGGTAGACTAAAATCCATCCTAACAACTGAGGAAGATTGACCATCAACATGCATTTTTTACGTCCCAGTGCAGCTTGAGCGAATCCCGATAAGACACTTCCGATTGGCTGGACGATAAATATCAAACCGGCTAATAATCAAGCAAAATATAATTTTTTTTCTCATTTTCATATGACGTACCGAACCAAGATTGTTGTGAATCAGTCAAATAGAAATCGTTTTGCGTCGAATTCGTGTGTTTAGGGACTTTTCGAAGTTCGCCATTGATCACCGCGGGGGCGAAAACCATCATTCCAAGGGAAAGCAAAAGCATACTTTGCGCCATCGTTGCCAAAACCTAAGAATTTTTTTAGATACACTTTTTAAATCTTCTTATAAACACATCATTATCTAGATTTCTTCTTTTTTATTTCAATAAGATTTAAGCGGCCATAAAGATTGAACAAATATGAAAAAATCTCACTTTTAAATATAATATCATTCCTAATATGCCTCAAAAAGTAATATTTGTATGCAGGCTCGCTACTTCGCGGGATCCGAATCCCCCATCATCAATCACGCGGATTATTGAACAAGGTGCAATTTATTTTTCGATAACGCTTCATTTTAACTGTTTTTGGCATTTAAAATGTCTATTTTTCTTCATTTTTTTCAATATTTTGTCAAAAAAACATGTTTTCTTTTTTAAACTGAAGGGGTTCGAAAAGACTATAAAGAAGAGATTATCGTCCTGTTTACTTGCGGCAAGGAAGTTCTGAAGGATTTAGGCTCCGGGAGATCTCCTATTTCCAGCGTTAGTTTGCTTCTATCCCTTTTGGCTTCTCCCTTACCCATCTCGGCTTGAACGCTAAAAAAATAATACAATAATTTTATTTTAAGCTGCAGTGTTGTTTATTTTGTCTCAAATGCCCCAAAAATTGAAGTCAAGGACTTAAAATAGCGAGGATTCTGAGTGGAGAGGGAAAGATTAGAAAAAAGTTTGGCCCCCTGGTAGGATTCGAACCTACGACCTTTTGGTTACGAGCCCGAAACTTTACCAACTGAGTTATGGAGAGCGAGGTTGAACTCTGGAAGTTATACTGGCAGTGCTGACACGCAGTCCTGGATTGCATTACAGTAAAATTAGGGGGAAAGGAGAAGAGATAGTTGGGAAAACTGGTAGATGGGCTGGTAACCCAAAGGTCATAGGTTCGAATCCAACTGGGGGCCTAATTTTTGTCTTATCTTTTTCTCTTCCTAATTCACTCAGTTCAACAAATTAACATCTAAAATAAATAGCGAAGATTTCCTCATTTGGATTCCTTTTTCCCCTAATTTTCATTTCGGAAACTGTTGATTCGAGCGTAAAATTTGGTAAAAAATGCCCTCATTAAAGGTAGAAGGGTGAGTGAAATAAAAACAAACTCAAAATGACGGAGGATACATCCGAGACGTGGAGAATTCATGAATTATTGATGATGGCGTGGAAGAAAAGTGGAACACGTTCAGAACTTGAGACGATACAAAAGAGGCGGGGGAGGAAAAAGAAAAGGGCCTTGCGAAAAAGCGTTCTAAAGTTCAGAAATCGAACGGAAATACCGTGTTTATACCCTGACTTACTTTTGAGATGAGTCGGGCGCCATGGATGTTAATCCGACTAGTAGATGAGATCATTCTGTGATGACTTATATAATGTTTCATTATGTACTGTTATATAATATTATATCATCCCTTCTCTAAGACGCTTTCTTCCCATAAACGGATTTACCCCAAGCTAAATGACAAACTTCAATAAAATTATTTCAAAGATTACCAAGGTGGATTTAAAATGCTTTTTGTTTACTTCGTAGAGAAAAAAAAATTGTTTTCTCTCAAGGGAAACTTTTTTCTAACCCTTGCAGACTTTGCGGCGCCTTTGAATTTCATGATATTTACATTTGGATAAAAATAAGATGTTGTAAAAATTCAGTTTTTGGGAACCTTTCTGGGGGATTACAATTATTTGTCTTTGAGTCTAGAAAACGTAAAAAATGTCTTACCTGAATGCACAATATCGGGGAAAAAAGGATATTTTGAGTTAAAAATTTGAATTTAAAATTTAGTTTTTTACGATCTATGACCATGACTTTTAAACGTCTAATCAGAACTTCGAATATGGAAACATTTAGAAGGTAAAATAAGAAAATAATATTATATAGCGTCTAAAAAATTGGAAACATTTTTTAGTTTTGGGAGAAGGGAAAACAAGGCAGTGTCGCCAACAGCCGCGGCGCTTCCCTCTGAAATCTCTCATTTTCACTGCCGTTTCGTTGGCCTGGCTGGGCGACAACATTCATTTTTTCTACCTTGGTGTTTTGTTACCCAAAAAAATAAGAATTTAACTATTTCCGAGAGGCCTTCGAAACAATGGAGATAAGGTAATTTAAATATTTTGAAAATAGTTTTCGGTTGTAAAAAGGGACCCAAAATCAATATTTAGCCACTAAATTAAGAGAAGAGTTGTAGTTTCTACGACCTACCCCCTTAATCTTGGTCTTTGGCCAAAATTCATGCCACCCTATTGTTCCTCGAGTTTCTTTTATAGGTAAATAAAATATTTTTCTTTTTCTAATGGATGCTTTTATATAATTTTTAAAAGGTCTAGAGCGGAGTGAATGCTTAGGAAAACACCATCCTATAGAAAAAATCGTTCATCTTTACCCTTTTTACTTCACCGGTTTCTTTTTAAACTTTTAAAAACTTCTTTTGAATAAACATCCTTGAATTCTATGATTTTAAACATCCAAATCGCCGGCAGATTTCATCATTTCTCTCATCGGAAAAGTTCATTTAATTTGTATTACAGAGAAAATTTCAATGGAGGAACTTTTGAGATGGAAAAAGTCAAAAACAGATAGAAATACTGGGAAATCATCAATAAAAATAATTTGTTATATCACTTTAATTTCATAAATAAAATTTTCAATCTAGAAATTGTTTTTATTGACAGTATCACCATTGGGTTAATTTAAAATTTAATTTAATTTGCATTTAATTTAAAAACAAACCGAGTAAATTAGGAAGAGGACAAAGAAAGGAAAAAAAGGTTGACCCCAAGTGGGATACGAACCTACGACCAACGGGGTTCTAGCCCATCGCTATACCTTCTGAGCTATACTCGGAGAGTGGCAATTGAGGTTCTTGTCTCACGTATTTTTCCGTTCGATCCAGCAGAGCTCTTTGTCCAACTTGGGTCTCCATAGCTCATTTGGTAGAGAGATGGGCTAGAAACCCAAAGGTCGTAGGATCAAATCCTACGGGAGCCAAACTTTTTTCCTCTTCCTAATATAATTAAACAATTTATTTTCATATTTTACAACTACTATTTTACATTTGAATTTCAATTAAAAATTTGTTACAAAGAAAAAGAATATTGCTTACTATGCAGGGGGAAAAAATCGTAAAAAATGAGATAAAATGAAGATGTGGTTGCAAAAGGACCTTTCCGATATCACATTTCGTCCAATCGTAATCCTCACTGAGCCCTTACGATCGGACATGGAATTTCCAATAAAATAAGTTTTAAATTGCCTTTTTTATATTATAAAAAAAAGTATTTTACATACAGCGGGGTTATAAAAATTATTATTTATCGAAAAACTCCCGGTACTGAAAAGGGTCAAAAAGTTACACCGTAGCCCAATCCCAAAGACTTAACCCTCCATTTGAAAAGTTTTCTCCGAGATCTAATTTTCAAACCGTCAGGATCACTTTGAAAACTCGTTTCAAATTTTCTATCCTTTGTAGCTTTTTTTATTTTTATTTTCATTAATATAATTGAAATAACTTTTTACTTCATTTGGCTACCAAGTTACTTGGAATTTTTAACTTCCTTAAAGAAGTTATTGCGATACCCTCGGGGAAGAGTCTTCCAGACCCCGTAGGGTCAATTCGAATATTGATCTTTACCGTTCTCAACTTTGTCTGTGGTACCGGTCGGCCGTCCGTCCGTAGCATTTTTTTTCGTAACACTTTGTGGCCTCAGTTTTAATCCAATTTTCACCAAATTTTCACACAAATTTCTTTAGCCGAGGGCGATTTTTGAATTTCGAAAAAATGGCGGAGATATGTCTGTTTGAAATTTTAAAAAATTCGCTGCGGCCGAACCGTTGGTCCGATTTTCACCAAATTTTCATCAATTACTACTTATTTTTCAAGAATTTTGGGTGAAAAAATTTGCCACTTTTTAATTATTATTTTTTAAAGTAGGGAGAAATTTCATACTTCTACCCATTACGAAAGGCACATCCGTAGGCCAAAGGGCCCATTGACACTTTGAAATATTTTCGAAAAAAAGAACTTATAAAATTTTTCAGTTAAAAAAAAGCGCAAGTTTAAAAAAGAAAACCCGGAAAATTTTTCGAAAAAACCAAAAACTCGGAAAATTTTTCAAAAAAAAAACTTAAACAATTTTCCTTCAAAACAAACTTGACAATTTTTCGAAAAAAAAACTTCCCCCTCCGTTATACATCCCCTCCCTTATACTTCCCCCTCCTATAGTGTTATTTCTCTTTAAGGAAGTTTTCGTTGGAAGCTCTTCAAACCAGTAGTTATTTTTTCACATAACAAATACCTACGGTTTCTGGCTTAAGGGTCCGTTACAGCGCTTAATACAGCTGCGTTTTTTCTTCAAAGTTTTTTACAAATTTTCCTTGAAAACTATTGGACATTTAAACAATAAATGTTTAAGAAAAATTTTTTTCTTTATGATTTGGCTCATACATTTCATTATTTTAATACCAGAGAAATATTTCAAAAATCATAACAATGAAGAAAATCTGTAAAAACGGCAATTTTTTAATCATAATTTTTATGATTAAAATTTAAAGAATTTGATAAAGCGGGTTTGTACTTATATTTATGAGTGTGTAATAAAGCTGAAAGCTAAGAAAGTTTTTTCCTGCCTGCATCGAATTTTTTGTGAATTGGGAGCAAATTCAAAAACTTGATAAAATTACTGTTTTAAGCTTCCCATAACGATTAGCCTCATAAAAATACAAACAGGGTAGGAAAAAATCGAAAGGATATTTTAAAAATCAAATTTATAGTCTTTCTGCGATTTTAAAACACGGTTATCCCCCTCTTGAAGAAGTTTTAGTTCGAAAATGTTTCGAAAGTAGAAGGGAATGATAAGATAAGGTTCATCAATAGAAGAGGGGGCCTTTAGGGTCACACTTGCAACTTTGCCAACTCGGTCAACTTGTCGAGTAGCTTAAGGGTTTGACCTACCTTTTCCATCCCAGGCTTCCGGCGCGTTTTCCACTCGGACCGAGGTCACCCACAACCACTTTTAATCTCGACAATAAATTCAACTCTTCCCTCAAACTTTGAAGTAAAATCTCCAACTTTTTTTTCGGAAGATTATTTTGAAAAAGGAGAAGGCGTAAAGGATCCTTTGGGGATTACTCACAAATCCCTTTACACTTCGATCACACCTAGAGCTCACCAAAGTAGAATATTATGTTTTATAATCATAAATTTCCCTCAAAAGATAATAACTAATAATAAATTAAACTAATAATAAATTCAAAATAATCTTCCGAAAAAAAAGTTGAAGATTTTACTAGAAATGGCCTCCAATCATCACCATAGAAAACGTTTACTTAAGAGTGGGGTAAGACGGGGAGGTGATCTAAGGTGATAACTGAGTCTTTCACAAGTAGAATGTCCAGCTTTTTTTTTTCGACATCCCGTTCTTACCCCTAACATCCCCAATCGTTGATTGTTGTTCCACTTTTTTTTAGATGGTTTGAAAAAAATTTTTTTCATCATTCTCTGGTAGCAAACAGGCTTTATGAATAATAAAAAAATTTATCTCATCATAAATTTATTCACAAAAATAACTAAGGGGTTCGGTCTTACCCCACTTACGACTCACCAGGCTTTCATTATGTAAATATAAGTAATTTAAATATTTTACAAATCGTATTTTCGTTTAATCCGCTAAAAGAAATAATGTTGTTCCTACGTATTTTAAATCTCTTTGAAATGGATTAGAATCGTTGATCAAAGTGTTAAACACACAAACAATTTGTGTTCAAATATCCTGAAAATCCATGATGAACGTCATTAAAAAGTTGAAACCTTCATTCTAGTAAAGGAAAATCCCTTTGTACTCGCTTAAATCAACCCCCAAGTTAACCTCGGCGGAATCCTAATTTTATCCTTTGCGAAGATCAGAAAATCTCGGAATGACATTTCCTGAGAAAATTTTATTTCGTTCATTTTAATCTCACTTAAGCGTTTGTAAGCTTGTTTGTGAAAGATTAAGGATTAAAAAAACTCTTTTATTAACAAATTTACATTTCGGAAATCTTTTCAGATAATTTACTATAGCTAAAAAAAACGAAAGCTGCCCCCAAGAAAATGAAATTGAATTCTGGAAGAAGAAAACAATAAAATATACTTTTTTACTTTAAAAATTTATAAGGTTGTGAAGAAACAACGTATCCTATATGAGAGAATTTTATTTTCGTTTAAATCTTCTTCATATAAAAATAATAAAAGAGGTATTAACTTACCCCAAAGCCGGTGTAAGGAAACATTTTCACCCATGACGTTTTATGAATAACTAAAAAGAAAAGTTTTACAACAATGGCCGAGGGAAAAGGGGGCCTACTATATCCTTGTGGAGGTTATTTATTCAGACCTAAAGAATATACAGTATTCATTGCTCCTCACTTAACTCGGGAAGGGGTGAAGAGGGTTATTTAGTCTTCCCTAACCTCTTTCAACATTTTCCTTTTCATCTAACTGCCCCTTTTAAAAAATGTTTTCCGACCTCCCTCTTTCTTTGTGCTTTCGTAAACATCTGGGAAATTTACAAGTTTAACGCTTTTTTTCATATTAAAAAAATATCTTTCTTTATTAACTCACTGGATTTTTGAATATTCATTAAATAAACACGTTTTCAAAAGATTCACTTTGTTTTTATTAAAAAAATTTTTTTTATCGTACGCAATTAGACGGGGGACCAATTACTTATCTGAGTGCTAACGTTAAACCATATTAGATTTATCATTCGCTTAGGCTAAGCCAAATTAATTAGGTCGCTTTCTCAAGAGGGGAGAGAAGCTGGTGGCTTAAATTTACCCTGACGTCATCATTGTTTGATCTTAAAACGAGATAACCAAAGATCCTCTCCAATTTGTCCTAAGTTGTTTTGTTATAATTGTTTAGTTCTCAAAAAGAGATATTAATGTAATACCCTCTGTGTATGGTTTTTTGAGAGAAGGCCTTCCAGGCTCCCCCAAAAAAAGTGTCATTATAACCAATAGCAATAAAGAAGTGGCGATCGTGGCTCCACCTTGTAGAGAACTATGGTCAACGGTGAAATTTAATAACCAATAATGAGGTGGCAAGTGGCTCTATCTCTTGGGGAACAGTGGCGGCAGACGCTTCAGGGGGTTTGTCTTCCCGCTATATTCATGAAGTCTCTCAGGGGACGGAGTTACAGAAAAATGATGTACACCTGCTCCCCTAACGAGGCTTTTTAAGCCGAAACCCATCGTGAGACACCCTGTATCACAGTAATTATGATTTGATCTTAAAACGAGATAACCAAAGATCCTCTCCAATTTGTCCTAAGTAAGTTTTTTTTGTTATAAATGTTTAGTTCTTAAAAATAGAGATTATTGTAATACCCTCTGGGTATGGTTTTTTGAGAGGCCTTCCAGGCTCCCCCAAAAAAACGTGTCATTATAACCAATAGCAATGAAGAACTGGCGATCGTGGCTCCACCTTGTAGGGAACAGTGGCGGCAGACGCTTCAGCATGCTTTGCCCGTGTCATTATAACCAATAGCAATCGAGGCGATCGTGGCTCCACCTTGTAGCGAACTATGGTCAACGGTGAGGGCGCCTCTGGTGCAATCTAGAGGACTTCCCATGCATCCATTAACGCAATGATCCTCTCCAATTTGTCCTAAGTAAGTTATTTTGTTATAAATGCTTAGCTATCAAAAATAGAGATTATTTTAATACCCTCTGTGTATGGTTTTTTGAGAGGCCTTCCAGGCTCCCCCAAAAAAACCTGTCAATATAACCAATAGCAATAGTGGCGATCGTGGCTCCACCTCGTAGGGAACCATGGTCAACGGTGAGGGCGCCTGCATTCTAGAGGACTTACCATAGCATCCACTAAATTTCTATTGGACAAGTCACTGTAAAAAAATAAAAATGATTTTAATATTGAAAACAATAACAGCAGAAAAATTTAAAAACCAATAATGAGGTGGCAAGTGGCTCTATCTCTTGGGGAACAGTGGCGGCAGACGCTTCAGAGGGTTTGTCTTCCCGCTATATCCATGAAGTCTCTCATGGGATGGAGTTACAGAAAAATTATAGAAAAAAGATGCACATCTGTGTCACCCTGTATCAAAGTAATTATTGGTTAAAATTGATTTTTAAATTAAAAATTTAACTCAAATATAAAGTAATAAAAAAAAGTATTATTTTCTCTTAACAGGTGGAGGGGGATGGAAAAAAAGTTTTTTGATTTCAAACGCTCACGTTGCCCTAAAGTCACGTTTTCCTTCAACATTTTGTTTATTTCAAAACTTACTTAATGGGTTCCCTTTGTTCGTATTGTAGGATGGAATGAGGGGGATTCTCGATGAATTGGTAAGTGGCGTCGAATCCTGTCGTTCGAGCAGAAAGTAACTCGGAAAAATTCAGCCTCCGAAAATCAACGTGAAAACGAATTCGAGGAAAATTTTGTATTTTTTTTCCCCGTTCTAATTGGAAAATACAGCAAAAATGAAAAATTTGAGTAAACTTGACATTACACAAAATCAGAATGAAAAGTTTATTTTTGAAACCGTGAAAAATAAACCTCTCTCTATTGAACAAAAGGGGCTTAATTATCGTGAAAATGTTTCTGGGTGCCATTTTAATTAAGCTCTTCTCATTTCTATTCAAGCCGAGTATTGGATATTTCATCTCCCCCTTTTCTGCCACTACTCACACCGCGAAAAGGGACGTCCGAATTTCTAAAATGGCGATTATAAGTAACAATAATTTTACTCAATTAAATGTCTTTCAACATAAATCATAAGAAACTTCCCCTCAAAGGATTGTTCCATATTCAAATTAAGTTAACAGCGTAGTAGGTTGAAAACTTTTCATACAATCCATAAGCAGGATTACCTATAGAATGTAACGTGTACGAAACTTTGCAGAGGATTTGGATATTCTCAGAACCAACGTTTAATAACAATATTTAATTAATTGAAAGTTTGCTCTATTAGGTATATTGTGGATAAATTTAAACAAAAATAGCAAAGACGTATGTAGTGCAGACAACCGAAATAACGGTTTGACCATCGAAATAACAGTCTTATGACTGTCTAACAACCGAAAAAACAGTCGGACTCACGGTCTTCCAACTGTTAAACCACCGAAATAACGGTCTGACCACCGAAATAACTGTCTTCCTACTTTCAAAGCACTGTAATAACAGTCTGAAAACCAAAATAATGGTCTGAACACCGAAATAACAATCTTATGAAACACCGAAATAGCGGGCTGAAAACCGAAATAACGGTCTGACAACCGAAATAACGGTCTGAAAACCGAAATAACGGTCTGGCCACCTAAATAACTGTCTTTCAACTTTCAAAGCACCGAAATAGCAGTCTGAAAACCAAAATTATGGTCTGAACACCGAAATAACAATCTTATGACTTTCTAAACACCGAAATAGCAGTCTGAAAACCAAAATAACGGTCTGACCACCGAAATAACTGTCTTTCAACTTTCAAAGCACCGAAATAGCTGTCCGAAAACCAAAATTATGGTCTGAACACCGAAATAACAATCTTATGACTTTCTAAACACCGAAATAGCAGTCTGAAAACCAAAATAACGGTCTGACCACCGAAATAACTGTCTTTCAACTTTCAAAGCACCGAAATAGCTGTCCGAAAACCAAAATTATGGTCTGAACACCGAAATAACAATCTTATGACTTTCTAAACACCGAAATAGCAGTCTGAAAACCAAAATAACGGTCTGACCACCGAAATAACTGTCTTTCAACTTTCAAAGCACCGAAATAGCTGTCCGAAAACCAAAATTATGGTCTGAACACCGAAATAACAATCTTATGACTTCCTAAACGCCGAAATAGCAGTCTGAAAACCGAAATCACGTTCTGACAACCGAAATAACGGTCTGACAACCGAAATAACGGTCTGAAAACCGAAATAACGGTCTGACCACCGAAATAACTGTCTTTCAACTTTCAAAGCACCGAAATAGCAGTCCGAAAACCAAAATTATGGTCTGAACACCGAAATAACAATCTTATGACTTCCTAAACACCGAAATAGCAGTCTGAAAACCGAAATAACGTTCTGACAACCGAAATAATGGTCTGAAAACAGAAATAACGGTCTGGCCACCGAAATAACTGTCTTTCAACTTTCAAAGCACCGAAATAGCAGTCTGAAAACCAAAATTATGGTCTGAACACCGAAATAACAATCTTATGACTTCCTAAACACCGAAATAGCAGTCCGAAAACAGAAATAACGATCTGACAACCGAAAAAACGGTCTTACAACCGAAATAACGGTCTGTAAGCCGAAATAACTGTCTTTCGTCTGTCCAGTAACATAAAAACTGTCTAAACATTACAGAAATTACGGCCTTCCGACTATCTAAACACCGAAATAGTAGTCTGACCACCGAAATAACTGTCTTCCAACTTTCAAAGCACCGAAATAGCAGTCTGAAAACCGAAATAACTGTCTTTCGTCTGTCCAGTAACATAAAAATGTGTCTAAATACCGAAATAGTAGTCCTACGCCGAAATAACAGTCTTCTGACTTTCTAAACACCGAAATAGCAATCTGAAAACCGAATTTACTGTCTGACAACCGAAATAACCTTCGACCTACTGTTCAACAACCGGAATCACCCCTTTTCGACTGTCTAAAAACCAAACTAAATTTGTGTCAACCGAAATAGTCTACAAAGTTAGAAATTAAATTTGTTTTTCTGAATAATAGAATGAAAAGTACAAAACAAAACATGATTTTAACACGTTATCTATGTTCCGGGTGGAAAAAAATATATTCCGAGGTTGGTGACTCGTGGTCGTATCTAATATGTCGGGGGGTTTTCAGCGGGAAAATGAATAGTGGTTTTCGGGGAGTCAAGAGCGAGAAGACAAAAAAACATTCTGAACGTTGCGACAACACTTGGCACCGGTTGTGTTTTATTGATTGTATGCCATTAATTAATCTCCCCGGTCCCTTCTGATGGCGGACAACGTTTAATATCATCCTTTTTAACCCTTTGGCGCCGAATTCCCTGTCAATCGCTTCTCATTAAACGTTTTCGTTTCTCAAACATTAAATTCCTCCACCTCTGAACTATATTAAAAGTCTTTTGATGTTATAATTATGACGGTTCTTGGACAAAAATTAGTGTAAATATCAAAAGCAGAGTTAAACTTCGTTAGCACCACTTACAAACAAAATCTGAAGTAATTCAATTGTTTTTCATTTTTTGAAAATCTAAAATAAATCGTAAACGTACGAAAACAAAAGGACGTAAACTGAGAAACAAAGGGACTAACAAAAATAAGAGCTTTTCAATAAGTCGACCTTATGGAAATTCATGAATATAATATCCACAACATACATTGAATTATTAAATTAATTTTCCTCATGCTTTAGAAGTTAAACAAAAGAAAAAGGGAATTATTGATATGTCCATAAAGTTGGTACAACTGCCATAAAATAATGTGGTGGTTTTGAAGAGAGGGTTCTTTTTAGAGGACTGTGGAACGTTTGTTCTTCTCTACCTTCCCGCATTCTCAAAAATTGCACTTCAGCTATGTTTACAGGTTACAGAATTTTATGAAACATAGACTATTCTCTATTTCTCAGATCTATGTTGTTTAAAGGCTTAGATTTATAATTATTTTATTTTGGAGGGGAAAAAAATCATCCCATGAACTCTTGTTTAATCGGTTCATATGACTTAACGGTACCATACAACGCACATGCGCGAGCCAGCAGAGGAATGCGCATGCGCGAGCTTTCTTCTGTTGTTAAGCTATTTTTTTTTCCTCTCGCAAGGAGCGCTCGTTTGATAACACGAGGGTGTTAATTTTTTTCCTCTCGCAAGGAAAGCTCGTTTGGAGAGGAAAAAATCAAACGAGCTCTCCTTGCGAGAGGAAAAATAATTCACCCCCTCGTGTTATCAAACTAGTTTTAATTTAGTCTCAAAGATGAATTTTTGAAAAAAGCGCGAACTAAAAACACATGAGAGCTCGCGCTTGCGCGTTGTATGGTACCGTTAAGTCACATGTCGTCGCGTTAGTTCTAACACCGGACAAGTCATTTTTCCAAGGTTTTCAGGAGAGCCAAAAAACGGATTAATTTCTCATTGGAATCAATGCATCACCTGTTGACTTAATCGTGAACTACGCGTTTTCTGTTGGTAATAGGGTTCAACTACCAACGGAATTCGATGCACCACAAAATTTACCATCAGAAACAATGCCTAACTCAAAATTAATAAAAAATGACTTATCCGATGTACCGTTTAATCTTTCGACCACTGCTCGAGAAAACAGAATTAAAGAGAATCTTGAAATATAACTTATTGTTTCTCATTTAGAGGGTTGAGAACAAGGAAATCGTTTACAAGAAAAATTACTTCATTTGCGTAGTAGGTACAGCTTATACATCAAAAAATATTTTCCGAAAATATTACAAATAACGTAATCTTTCAAGGCATTCAAAGCCTAAACATATTATTTTTTTTTCGTTTATGATATATGAGGACGATATTCAGGCCAATAAATCAACCCTGAAAGGCTCATTTAAGGCCCCTTTGATCGCTATGATCGATTCGCAAATTATGTCGGGGATCACAAGTCTAAAAGTGAAAACGTTTTCCCACATATAGAAGCTGAAAATAACGTATTCCCTCGATTGTAGAACGTAAAAAATGTCAGTGAATAAAACCTTTTATTGGTAAGGCCCCTGAATATAAACAAGAATGGGAAATTTCTGTATATATCGAGCTTCGGGAAGTCCCTGGCCATCTGGATCCAGATAAAACGTATCAATTGAGAACGATAAAATAAAAGTACCTTTACTTATTTTATTGTAACAAAATTGATTTTCTTTCTCATTTTTGTTTTTATTTTGTTTTAATCAAAGGGACTATAAAGAAGTTAATTTAAATAAATATGGAAACGGAGGATTGAATTTTCATGAAGGGATTTTAAAAAGATTGTCGTATAGAATATTTTATAGGCACTCCGATTAATTCACTTGGGAAACCTGGAGCTCTCTAGAGTACAGAGCTAATTTTTATTTGAGGATTAGGCCAAAATGATCCTGTATTTTCACGCTATGGAGGCGGGCGATCTTAAGATGTTAAAAAAAATGGTAAAGTCCTTCCAGACACTGTAGGGTGAATTCGAATATTGATCTTTACCGATTTAAACTTTGCCTGTGGTGCCGTCCGGCCGTCCGTAGCAATTTTTCCGGAACACGTTTCGGCCACAGTTTTCAACCGATTTGCACCAAATTGAACAAGAAACAACCGAAAGACCACCCTTGTGCAAAAATCCCATTATTTCTATCTTCCTAATATGTACTTTGAAAAAATTTCGAAAAAAAAACTTGGAAAATTTTCGGAAAAAAAGACTTCACCTCAGTTATACTGCCCCTCCCTTATACTTCCCCTCCCTTATACTTCCCCTCCCTTATACTTCCCCCTCCGTTATAGTCCCCCTCCTTTATACTCCCCCTCCTTTATACTCCCCTCCTTTATACCTTCCCTCCCTTCATACTTTGAAAAACTTTCGGGAAAAAAACTAGGAAAATTTTCGAAAAAAAAACTTACCATCCGTTATACTTCCCCTCCCTTATACATTCCCTTCCATTACACTCCCCTCCTTTATACTTCCCCTCTCTTACACTCCCCCTACCTTCATACTTTGAACAACTTTCCAAAAAAAATACTTGAAAAATTTTCGAAAAAAAAAAAAAATTACCATCAGTTATACTTCCCATCCGTTATACTTCCCCCTCCGTTAGACTCCCCCTCCTTTATACTTCCCCTCCCTTCATACTTTGAATAACTTTCGGAAAAAACTTGGAAAATTTTCGAAAAAAAAAAACTTACCATCCGTTATACTTCCCCTCCCTTATACTTTCCCTTCCATTATACTCCCCCTCCTTTATACTTCCCCTCTCTTACACTCCCCCTATCTTCATACTTTGAAAAACTTTCGGAAAAAAAAACTTGGAAAATTTTCGAAAAAAAAAACACTTACCATCCGTTATACTTCCCCTCCGTTATACTTCCCTTCCGTTACACTTCCCCTCCATTATACTTCCCCTCCCTTATACTTCCCCCTCCATTATACTCCCCCTCTCTTACACTTCCCTACCTTTACCCTTCCCCAACCCTCATACTTTGAAAAAATTTCTTTAAAAAAACTTGGAAAATTCTCGAAAAAAAAATTCACCTCCGTTATACTTCCCCCCCCCCCTTACACTTCCCCCACCGTTATACTTCCCCTCTTAAATACTTCACCCTCCTATATTTTCGCTTTCTTTTAAGCTGTTTTCGTTCGAAGCTCTTTAAACAAGTATTTTTTTAACCCCTTTTTTTAAACCTAAAAAACCATACTATAACGCCAGAAGACATGTTTGAATTTTTAATTTAAATCGCCATATTTGGAGGAGGTTTTTCATATTCCGAAAAAAAAAATCGCCTTTTCAAAGTATGAAGGAATCAATTTTTTGAATTAAAATCGCATTATTTTTGAAAATTGAAGGAAAGCAAAATTTTACTTAATCTTTTTAATTACATAGTCGCTTTGATCCTCACCTTACACCATATTTTTAAAACTTCCTAGGCTAATCAGTCATTACGGAAAAGGAAAAGCAAAAAAGGGGGGAATAAACACCATTTCCTACAAAGTTTCTAACCTGTAAAGCTTTCAGTTTGTGGAATCTTTGTTAAAGTTGCGTGTGAAGTCGTTTTACTTTACAAGCCCGCCTTCTTTTTTTTAAACTCTCCGTTATTTGCTTTAATGGTGGAAAAATCTGAACGGTTACCTAAGGAGTAAAGTTTCCTTCATTATACTTTTTTTTCATCCTCTTTTTTCTTTCCTCATCTCCTGTTATTTTCCTCTTTTTCTCCTCGTTTTATTTCTTTTAACATTCTACCATAGTCATTGAACACCGTAGGAATATACAAGTTTTAAAAATTCACCACGATAGTCCTGGGTATTTTCTTTTCCCAAGGGTATCACTGGAACACTAATCCCTTTTTTCCGTGCCGTAGTTCCCATAAGGATTTTAATATCTTCCCCTATAATGTCGAGGGCGACAAATAATATTATTTTTGAAAAGTTAATCTCTTAATTTTTATCATCGTTGGGTTATAAAGGGTAAGACAACACGACCCGCTTACGTGAGGGTTACTTAATTTAATTAAAACCGTTGAGGAAAGTGGGGAAGATAATATATTATGGGGACGTTTTCAGATGTTAAAAGCAACAAGCTTACCCTTCATGGTGTAATAACCAACAAAACCCTTCCACACTAGATTTTCCATTTTCACAGAATTTTAAAATTCAAATTTTCTTTAGAATTTTTTTTTTTGCCAATAAAATGATAAGGGGCTTTACTTGACACTTTTTAGATGGATGTGTCGCTCGGAATCTCGCTTCAGAGAGAGAAAAAAAAGTTGGGGGTGTTGACACAACTTTATTTAATCTTAGCTTAGAAATAATAAAGGTCATGAATCAAAGTCTTTTTAATTAAATTTATTTCATTTCAATACTTTTTTTATTAAACTTTTTATGGAATTCTCGAAACTCTCAAGCACACAACGATTTTAATACTCTCCTTTTATCTTTTAAACGAATTTACCTAAGAGGTTAACGTATTCGTTAATTAAGCAAACGGCGAAATTGTAGGAGAGTAACTATGGTAACAACCGCGAGACAAATCGGCGATGGTTTGTTAGCTTTCGCCCTACATTAGAAGAATTTCATATTTCAGGGGAATTTCATATTTCAAACAGGAGTTTAGACAGAAATAGAAGGCGCCTGGAAGTAGTTTCCTATTTTTTGACAATAAAAATCATCGAAAATTTTTTTACAAAAATTCATTCTCTTTATTTTGGCAATCTATACACGGTTTAGGGAGCACTTTTTCCAAAAAATTTCCTTTGCTTTTATATTGTCAAAGATAAAAAGAAACTTCGTTTTATAACCCTTAAATCTTTAGGGTCATAAATAATGATTAATGTCCAACGAAAAGAGGGAAGAATCTTGGTAGCCAACGGGCGCACTGGAGTTGACGCGTTAAAAATGATGTTTGGCCACATTTGAAGAAATCGCCTCTCATCCTTTATTTCCAGTTTATTAAATTATATTTTGGTTTAAATATTTCGATTTGAAACAATAAAATTACTACAAAAGTTGATAAATTCCAATAGTTCTGTGTAATATTCACCTTTGATGTGTGTTCAATAAAATATGGAACTGCTATGTCATATGCAGACAACTTAAATTAATATTTCAATCATCAAACATATCCACAAACCTCAGAGCTAACAATTTTCGTTATATGTTAATGTTTAATATGAACATTTGATTATTCAAACTATCGTAGACAGACATGGAAAAACCCTTCAAAATGTGAATACATTGGAAAATAAATTATGCAGAGTAACTGTCAAGTACAAGGTTATTTGAATGACTTTCGAAATCAAAAGTAATCTTCTACGTGAAATAAATATTAGGAGGAGAAGAGTTCAAAGTAGGTACATAATAAAAGTACTAGTTTGAAGAGTTTCCAATGAAAACTTCCTTAAAGAGAAGTGACAATATAGGAGGGGGAAGTATAACGGAGAGGACGTACAACGGAGGGGGAAATATAGGGGAGGGGAAGTATAAGTCAGGGGAAGTATAAGGGAACGAAAGTATAACGAAGGGGGAAGTATAAGGGAGTAGGAAGGTTTTTTTTTTTCGAAAAATTGTCTTTTTTTTTAATTTTCCGAGTTTTTTTGTTAATTTTCCGAATTTTTGTTTATTCGAAAAATTTTCCGAGTTTCTTTTTTTTTCGGAAATTTTCCGGGTTTTCTTTTTTAAAGTGCTTTTTTTCTGAAAAATTTTCTAAGTTCTTTTTTTTCGAAAATTTTTTTTTAAGTGTTAAGGAAGAAATAATGGGCTCTTTAGCCTACGGATGTGCCTCTCGTAATGAGTAGAAGTACGAAATTTCTCCCTACTAAAAAAAATAATAATTAAAAGTGGCAATTTTTTTACACCAAAAATTCGTAAAAAATATAAGGAGTAATTGGTGAAAATCGGACCAACCGTTAGGCCGCAGCGAATTTTTTAAAATTTCAAACGGACATATCTCCGCCATTTTTTCGAATTTCAAAAATCGCCCTCGTTAGTTTTTTCTTAACTGGCTAAAGAAATTTGTGTGAAAATTGGGTGAAAATCGGTTGAAAGCTGTGGCCGTAAAGTGTTCCGGAAAAAAATTATACGGACGGCCGGCCGGCACTACAGACAAAATTGAGATTCTTTAAAGAAGTTAGTTTCAGGGGGAAGCAAATATTGCACAGACAGGTCTCCATTTTTGTGAAAATTTGGTTTAAGAAAACGAAAAAGCGAAACGGATGGCCGGCACCACAAACAACCTCGGAAAAGATCACATGAAGGGGTCTTCTCTTTGAGGAAGTTAAAAATGTGCAACGCAAATTAGGAATATAGGCATTCTCATTCTTCGGTCCATTTATTAAAAGTTTAATGGCGAGGAAGGATGGCGCGGTTGAATAATGATAGAGCCAGTTTTTGGCTCTCGGACATACCAAACTGTAACATATATATTTTTTGTGGAGAAAGGGAAAAATGTTTTTATGTACCTCCCCACCCCAACAGTATTAAGGAAATGAAATGGATGATTTTATGACAACCACTGGTGATCAAAAATAAATCGAAAAACCGTTAATTTTGTATGGTCGTTATTGACAGAGAAACGCTTGAAAAATGCCGACGGTTTTTTATTTAGAGTTGAGGTATTCAGGGAAAAGGGCTCTTTAAAAAGGGAATAGAACAAAAGAATTTATCAAGGGAAAAGGACGCCGCGGTGTTAAAACGAACCGAGTTGTAAAATATTGCGTACAGACAGCTGAAACTATTTAATCGCGTGGAAAACCGTCGAACCGCATTTCTCAAATGTCCACTCAATTGAATTTAAACTGATACAATTTAAAAAAAAGGATGGTAATTAACCCAATTAACTTTATTATTATTATACGCTTTGATAAAAATCTAGAAAAAAATTAAAAGTTTACAACAAAAGTTTAGTTGTGACGTGAAACTGAGCAGCGATGGAATTAACGGAAAGTTCGACCGGCCCTTCCGAAAACAACCTGCCAATATGAATTTTCAAGATGAAATTCAATGAAATTTGCAAAGTGCATAAATTGTTTTCAGTGATAATTGCATATATTGTCCCCTTTCAATACCTTGATTTTCTCGTCTATAAACATTCGCGCGTTTATCAACCTTTTACACAGAATTTTCACATTTTCCTTGGTTTTCAGGCTTACCAACACACGTTTAATAAGGTGAACGGGGGTTACGCATCTTTTTAACAAGGCTATTGGTCATTTTGTTCGATTTTCTGACCGAGAAAACCCCATTTATTCATCATTTCAGTAGTTTATCATTTACCGAGTTTTGTGTTGTTTTCCTCTACATTTCATCGAACATCCGTTTTAACAGTGGAAAAATAGCTTAACTATTTTTCAAAAGAGAGGAGGAAAAAACGGTTTATTTTGTGAACTGGTATTCCCCCAACCAGAAAATGGGTGGGGATTGTTCCCCCTCCTTGGTGACAAAAAATATTAGTAAAACGGATGGTTCAGTTAGCCAGTTAGTCATCTTGAATTATATTAAATTAATTTAATAATATTAAAATTTAACTATCATATAATTAACTAATAATGGAGGAAGAAATGACTTTGATAACGAGTATCTCACGACGCGTTTCGGCTTAAAAAGCCTCGTCAGGTGAGCTATTCCCTCTATCACAATCATTTCTATCTTTTCACTGTGCTCCTGTCTCCGAGAGTAATAGTGGATCCACTAAATAGTGGATATAGCGGGAAGCCGTCTCCCTAAAGCTCACCGCCGCCACCGTTCTCCAAGAGATAGAGCCACTCACCACCTCATTATTGGTTTTTATAATTTTTAAGACAGATTTGCTGTCATGGCACTACATTTACATTCTAATTTTTATTGCGTATGTATTCCGCATGGGGGTTGATTTTTCTATCATATAATTAACCAATAATGGAGGAATAAATTACTGATAACGGGTATCTCTCGACGCGTTTCGGCTTAAAAAGCCTCGTCAGGTGAGCTATTCCCTCTATCACAATCATATTCCCTATATCACCGAGATAGGGGCACAGTGAAAGATAGAAATGATTGTGATATAGCTCACCTATTGGCCTTTTTTCAAGTTTAACTCCAAATTCCATACTTCAAAAATGGAAATTAGCGATTTGTTGACGGAATTTTAATTTTTGATGCATAAACACAAAAGACGCTGTAGCTCTTTCAAAATTTGTGGTCCGAAAGAAAAATTCCTTTCAACAAGAGCTAATTTTCATTTCTGAACTAAAAATTTGGGTTCTAACTTGAAAAAAGGCCATTAGCGACGAAATCTCGTGATGCAGAATGCGAAGATGCTCGAATTTGAGACAGTTGGATTCTTCGGGAAAAAATAAGTGGAATTAAAAAAAACGAGTCTCCTAGGTCAATTTTAACGGATTTTAGCGCAAAAAACGCTAAATTTTGACATTTTTTAAAAGTTGTCCAAAATCGTCATATGGGTACTCAATTCTACTTGAAATTTTGCGTAGATTACGAATCTGAAATAAAAAATAGGGGCTCTCATTTGAAATAACGAAGTTAGGTTGTGTCTGGGACACCCTGTATATCCAGGCGGATTTAAACTACACCATCAAATTCTTTGATTTAAATTAAGGGGGGTTTACATTTAACTTTTTTTCGTAAAACCACTTTTTAACGCTCTCCCAGACGCTTGCCATGTGTTTCCGGACACCCTGTATAATATTAAAATCAACCCTTTTGCGGAATACATAGGTACGCAATAAAAATTAGAATGTAAATTGAATTTTATTCATTTCATTTTTTCATTTACACAATATTAACACCTCCCCCCCCCCCCCCTAAACAATAAACAATAAAAATGTTGCTATCATCGACTATCAATGAAACACCAAGCTACATTTGATTAATAATTAACTTCGATTAATTTAATTACAATCAGTTTAATCCCATTATCCACAAACGCCCCGGTCACTTATCATTCGTTCAAGTTATACCCACAACACGGATTTACACTTAGGCTACAAGCGAAGCTTAAAATTAAATGGAAAGTTTTTTATCTAGGATGAAAATATCGCCTTCACAAATCGATGCTGTTAAAACACCTTTGACAGCGACATCTTTCTGGATAGGACATCTAAAAGACAAGTTGGACAAAAAGGTATTTTTGTTTGATGTAACTTTTATCTCATATCATTCAGGAAATAAAAACTGTCTGCTGTAATCCATATTGTCATTAGGTGAGTTGGTAAAACACTTTTTAGTCTTTACTTATTGAAATCGTTGTTTAAAATTGAAAACGAAAATGATTAAAGCGAGTTCAAAGGATCTTATTGTTCCTTTGAAAATTGACTTTTTTACCCCCTTCTCTTTCCGCTAGGTCTATAGGGAGGAAAAAAGATGAAAAATAAAAGAGCTGTTCCATCAGCGAGAGATGGAGAATTAAATTTCCCGGATGAAACGGCCGCAGGAATCGTATTTCCTGGTACGTCACTCCGTTTAGCCAAGGGCGCCGAGGATAACCTTTTAGAGAGGCAATCAGAAGTGCGACCGCCGACGCCACGATTGGCCGGAAAGCAATTAGTGATCAAGGGAAGTCAATATTGAGGGAAACCAAAATGGAAAAGTTATCAAGTTTCCTTTTTTTATGAAGAAAATTTTTTTTCTTTGGTTTTTGCTGTGACGGTGTCGACGCAGTTATCGTTTATGTCGTTACCGAAGGTCTTTTGAATAAAAAAAAGGGCCCTTGAGCGAAATTTTTTTTTTCCAAAATGTCCACTTTAACGATTTTATTACTTAAGTGTTTTCTAAAGTGAAATGACATCAATTTAACTGTTTTTCTCCTTTCTATATAATCACAACGGTGGGGGAACAATCCCCACCCATTTCCGAGCGAGAATGACACATTCATGCAAACCGTTCTATGACAATTCTTTTTAAAAATGTTCTTTATTGTTAAACCTGTGAAACGAGTTAAAATTAACAATGATACTCGCAAGTATTCAATACGATTTTAATTGCAGCCCCATCCTATTTAGATAGCGCATATTAGCGTAACCAGAGTGCCTACAAATCGAAATTGAACTGGCAGCTCTAGATATCCAATTAACAGGGTAATAACACATCGTCATATAATTAAATTAAACAGGCCAAAACTCCATAGACTACAGCAGGTAAATATTATTCAAAACACCACCAAAAAATGGAGTCTGTTCACAAAAAGTTGAGGAAAACAAATCAAAATTTTAAACCGCTTCATATCACAGCCCTATCAACCTTCAATTTATTACTAAATTCCACTGATTTGGATAATTTAGCTGACCCCTTGTCTTTCATAAATCAAATCTAGTACGTTGGTACTGAATTGATGATTTTGCTGTATTTTCAGAGAGTTTATTTTGTTAAAAGTTGTTAAAGTTCTATATTTTATAATTGTTTATATTCTTATTTATACATATTGTTTGTATAATGTAATATTGTAAAAAAATTGGTGCTATTTGGGTTGTAAAAATTCGTAAGCATGTAGGAAAAATGTAAATATTAATGGCAAACATCCCTTTAGGTTTCCGTAGATCAAGAAAATTTGAGACTATCGCAAAAGATAAAAAAAAAAAAAAAGGGGGATTAAAGAAGTTATTGTGATACCCTCGACGTCGGGTTTTTGGGGAAGGGTCTCAAGTCGAATATTGATCTTTACCGATCTCAACTTTGTCTGTGGTGCCGGCCGGCCGTAGCATTTTTCCGGAACACTTTACGGCCACAGTTTTCAACCGATTTTCACCAAATTTTCCCAAAATCTTCGATTTTTGAATTTTGAAAAAATGGCGAAGATATGCGCGTGTGAAATTTAAAAAAATGCGCTGCGGCCGAACCGTTGGTCCGATTTTCATCAAATTTTCGCCAAAAATTCCTTTTTAACGAATATTTGAAGTAAAAAAAAATTGTCATTTTTTAACTATCATTTTATTTAGTTGGGAAAAATTTCATACTTCCACCCGTTACGTGAGGCACATCCCTAGGGCGAAGAGCCAATTATTTCTACCTTGATACTTGAAATAATTTTCGAAATAGAAAAATCCCCTCCGTTATACTCCCCCTCCTTTATAATTCCCCTCTTTTATACTTCCCCCTCCTTTATAATTCCCCTCTTTTATACTTCCCCACCTTTGTACTTCCCTCTCCTTTATACTTCCCCCTCCGTTATACTTCCCCTTCTTTATTCTTCCCTCTCCGTTATACTTCCCCTCCTTTATACTTCCCCTCCTTTATACTTCCCCCTCCGTTATACTTCCCCTTCTTTATTCTTCCCTCTCCGTTATACTTCCCCTCAATTATACTTCCCCCTTTATACTTCCCCTCCGTTATACTTCCCCTCAATTATACTACCCTCCGTTATACCACTGAATTATAATCTAGACAGTAATAGAGATTAGACAGGAATAGAGAGTAGACCTAGACAGTAGATATTAATTCAGTGGTTATACTCGCCTCCGTTATACTTCCGCTCCCTTGTACTTCCCCCTCCATTATTATTTCCCTCCGTTATACTTGCCCCCTTTATACAATACTTACTCTCCGTTATACTTCCCCCTTTATACAATACTTACTCTCCGTTATACTTTCCCCTTTATACTTACTATCCGTTACACTTCCCCTCAATTATACTTCCCCTCCGTTATACTTGCCTCCGTTATCCTTGCCTCCGTTATACTTCCGCCTTCGTTATACTTCCCCTCCTTTGTAATTCCGCCTCCGTTATACTTCCTCCTCCTATATTTTTACTTTTCTTTAAGGAAGTTTTCGTTGGATGCTCTTCAAACTAGTAAATACTTGTAATTTCGACAATCAACTCAATGAGGAAAGTTCTTCAAAATTAAGTGTTTTTTTTTATGACTGATACCAAAAATTGGTGTCCTTTGTTCAAGAAAAAAGGCGACTATTTTGTTAACGTTGTTTGGGTTACGTCCACGGGGCATTGAGCCAAGAGCGATCCTCTGGGAGCCGTTTTCGTCCCTTCTCAATAAAACCTTGTCTCTGCGACCAGAAAAGAAAAAAAAAAGTCGTATAAAACACCCCTTACCTATCAACCCGTGATTAGATCACGATTTTTTTGTTCCTCTCTCTCATATTTTTTGTCAGAAATCGCTTCCCTCGGCAAAATTCTGAAAAAAGGATACTTCAAATGTTGTTATCGTGATCCTCAAACTACTTTATTCAATTTTGTAAAAATCAATGCTGTGCAGAGAGAAACCAGGTTCTTTTGACGTCAGGTTAAATAATTAATCTTAGCCTGAAAATTTAATTTTCAAAGTGCCAATACCCTGTATATGTAGGCTTTAACTCATAGAGAAATCCTCTTAAATAAAACGAGAATTGTAACTGATGAAGGATTCACCAGGGAGTTCTCGAACGCTCGTAATGAACCAAAAGTAGACGGAGTTCAACAAAACTCAGCGATTCCTGAATAATTTTCCCTCTGATCTTCTTCTAATCAACTCAATTATTTTTAACCGTAAAAAAAAATTTAAAACTTTTTTTTGCATGTGTGCACACTTGAATACTGCCGATCGTGACCCATGGAGTAATTCGGTTTGGAAACTAGCCTATTTCATTTAACTTGGTAATGTAGAGAACTTGGCCATCCCTTGAACGCTTGATTAATTGAGTTAAATTGTACGTTGCAAAGTTGTTAATAAACCACTGAAACTAGAAAATGATGTAGTACCTAAAAGAGGGCCTCTAAAAACTAAATGCTTGGTATATATTTTCGATGAATCTACAAATATTTTATATTTTACGTTTTCACCAAAAGTATTCAATTCGCTTTTTCAAATATCAGATTTCATCCGATTCATGGAAGCAAGGAGGAAAAGAATGAATAATTTCTAAAATTAAAAGACAAAAAAACTGTATACCGGGTGTCCGGAAACACATAGCATACTTCTGGGAGAGCGTTAAAAAGCGGTTTTATGAAAAAAAGTTAAATGTTAACCTCTTTTAATTTAAATCAAAGAATTTGATGGTGTAGTTTGAAATGGGTTTGGATATACAGGGTGCCCCCAACAGAGCCTAACTTCGTTATTTCAAAAAAGAAGCCCGATTTTTTATTTCAGATTCGTAATGTACGCAAAATTTCAAGTTGATTTGACTATTCGTATGTTTTGACAACTTTAAAAAATGTCAAATTTTAGCGTTTTTTTGCGTTTTTGCAAGAAAAGGGTTTCCCTGTCACGAAACCAAGGAAAACGACTAAAAATCTTTAAAAATATGGTTTCTCTGTCCAAAATTTGAGTAAAACTACCAAAAACTTGTAAAAATGATTTTTTTTTCTGTCTTATACAATAGGAAAATTAATGAAAATCCAGTTTAATCGGGTTTCTTGACGAAAAAGCAATGAAAACTCCCGAAAAACCTTTAAAAATAGTTTTCTTTGTCTAAGAACATAGGAAAATTTCCAAAAAAAAACCTGCAAGAATACGGTTTCTCTGTCACAAAACTCAGGAAAACTACTAAAAATCTCTAAAAATATGGATTTTTAGTCCAAAATTTGAGTAAAACTACCAAAACCGTCTAAAAATCGATTTTTATGTCTTATACCCCAGGAAAAATCTTGACGATCCTGTATTAATAGGGTTTCTTGCCGAAAAAGCAAGGACATCTCCCAAAATCCAGTAAAAATGGGGTCTCTTTGTCTGAAAACCCAGGAAAATTTCCAAAAAACCTTCAAGAATAGGTTTTCTCTGTCACAAAACCCAGGAAAAGTAATAAAATTCTTTAAAAATATGGTTTCTCTGTCCAAAATTTGAGTAAAACTACCAAAAACTTGTAAAATATTTTTTTTTCTGTCTTATACCCTAGGAAAATTCCTGAAAATCCTGTTTAATCGGATTTCTTGACGAAAAACCAATGAAAACTCCCGAAAAACTTGTAAAAATAGGTTTCTTTGTCTAAAACCCTAGGAAAATTTCCAAAAAAACCCTGCAAGAATAAGGTTTCTCTGTCAAAAAACCCAGGAAAACGACTAAAAATCTTTCAAAATGGTTTTTTAGTCCAAAATTTGAGTAAAACTAGCAAAAACGTGTAAAAATAGTTTTTTTTTTATGTCTTATACCCTAGGAGAACGCTTGACAATCCTATATTAATAGGGTTTCTTGCCGAAAAAGCAAGGACATCTCCCAAAAATCCAGTAAAAATGGGGTCTCTTTGTCTGAAAACCCAGGAAAATTTCCAAAATACCTGCAAGAAAGGGTCTCTCTGTCACTAAGCCCAGGAAAATTGCCAAAAAAAGCCAGCAAGAAAAGGGTCTCTCTTTCACTAAGCCCAGGAAAATTTCCAAAAAACCTGCAAGAAAAGGGTCTCTCTGTCACTAAACCCAGGAAAATTTCCAAAAAACCAGCAAGAAAAGGGTTTCTCTGTCACTAAGCCCAGGAAAATTTCCAAAAAACCTGCAAGAAAAGGGTTTCTCTGTCACAAAGCACACGAAAACTACAAAAAAAAATCTTTAAAAATATGGTTTCTCTCTCCAAAATTTGAGGAAAACTATCAAAAACGTGTAAAAATAGTTTTTTCTGTCTTATTCCCAAGAAAAACTCCTGACAATCCTGAATAAATAGGATTTCTTTCCTAAATACCGAAAAAAAATGCGCTTTAATGTTTTTCCCTGCTTCTTTTGCCATCTCGGGCGGTAAATTAGCTGTTTATGTTGGATAGACTGTAGTGTGTGATAAGTGTTATCTCTTCCACTGTTAGTAAACTTGCCTCCTGGAAATTATTTTTGTTAATTTAAAGGTTTTGTTTAATTAATTAATTTAGAAAGATGAATGATACAATTGTTCAGTACGTACTGGTTCGGGGAGATCTGATAAAAGTGCTTCAGTGGCCTTTGGGAGCCGTCATCGCCCAAGCATGCCATGGATGTACCGCTGTCACCCACCTTTTTCACGACGATCCTCACACCCAAGAATATCTTAAAGACCTCGATAATATGCACAAAATCGTCCTAGAGGTTCTCAAATTTAGAATCCTAAATAAAAAATTTCTTTATCTTTGTTTTTAGGTACCGGATGAAGCTGCAATCAAAAGTTTAGCGTCAAAATTGGAAGAAGGACAAATTAAACATAAGCTATGGATGGAACAGCCCGAAAATATCCCGACTTGTTTGGTCGTCAAACCATATCCGAAGCCTACAGTACAGAATTATTTTAAAAAATTTAAGTTATTTAAAGGAATTTAATCTATTTCTTCTTTTCTTACATTTATTTAAATCCTGTATATTAAACTGCTATTCGCCCAACTTTGTCAAGAAGGTTCGTAATACTGGGATGTTCAAAAAAGATTTATGTAAGTGTGATTTATTAATTTTATAAAAATACTTTGTACATAAAGAAAGAATTTCTATAAATAACTAAAAATTTTTAAAAAATAATTATACATAATTTTTGTTGGACGGAATCTTAGAGATTGACAATTTTAGGCACATTTTGCGTATTTTGAAAAATAAAAATAGAAGATTTGATTAGTCGCCATTGCAGCCTTCAGTGGAACAGTAGCATTCTTCCCAGTAGATGCCATTTTCTTTGACGCCCCAATTGCAGACGCCGCTGACGCCAGTTTCTGCGACGGAGGCGCACCTTCGGATAACTTGACGCCATCTTCCATCCCCTAAAATAATCGCAAATAAATAAATTTAGAATATATAACAGGATTCCCAGTGGTCCCTTGTGGGTCCACCAAAACCGAGATATTTTCGACATTTTAGTATCTTAAGGCGTTTTAATCAAAAGCCCCTATTTTTACAAGACTTGTGGTAGGTTAGTAGAGAAACCAAATTTTTACAGGATTTTCGGGAGTTTTCCTTGGTTTTTAGGCAAGAAACACTATTAATACAGGATTGTCAGGAATTTTCCAAGAGTATAAGAAAAATTATTTTTACACGTTTTTGGTAGTTTTACTCAAATTTTGGACAGGGAAACCATATTTTTAAGGATTTTTAGATGTTTTCCTGGGTTTTTTGACAGATAAACCCTATTCTTGTAGGATTTTCGGAAATTTTCCTTGGTTTTTAAACAGAGAAACCTCTTTTATACAGGATTTTTCAAAGTTTTCCTAAGGTTTTGGATAAAAAAACCACATTTTTTTAGGTTTTTGGTAATTTCCTCGGTTTTTTGACTGAGAAACATTATATTGACTTGGTTTTTGAGAGTTTTCCTAGGTTTTCAGACAGAGAAGCCCCATTTTAACAGAATTTGGTCTAAGTTTTTCATGTTTTAGATAGGGACCAATGTTTTTCTTAGTTTCCTCGAGTTTTTTGACTGAAATCCCTATTTCTCTAGGTTTTTTTAAAAGTTTTCCTACATTTTTAAACAGAAACGCCCTAATTACAACAACAAGAAACAAACGAGGGCGATTTTTGAATTTCGAAAAAATGGCGGAGATATGTCTGTTTGAAATTTTGAAAAATTCGCTGCGGCTGAAACGTTCGTCTGATTTTCACCAATTACATTTTAGTAGGGAGAAATTTCACACTTCCGCCTGCTACGAAAGGGACCTCCCTTGGGCAAAAATCCCGTTATTTCTACCTTCATACTTAAAAAATTTTTCGAAAAACTGTTTTTTTACTGAGATCCCTATTTCGCTCGGTTTTTTTGAAGTTTTTCTACATTTTTAAACAGAAACGCCCTATTTACAGGAGTTTCGGATATTATACTCCTCAGTTTTTTTTAAAGAGAGAATCCCTATTTTTATAAGACTTCAGGAAGTTTCTTCAGTTTTTGAGCAGAGAAATCCCATTTTAATAGGATTTGTCTACATTTTAGAAAAGGAAACCCCATTTTAGATGTTTAACACCCTATTTTTACAAGTCTTTTAGAAAGTTTCTTCGGTTTTTGAGCAGAGAAACACCATTTTAACACGATTTGTCTACGTTTTAGAAAGAGAACCCCCATTTTAGATGTTAATCACCCTATTTTAACATGACTTTCAGTAAGTTTCTTCAGATTTTGAGCATAGAAACCCATTTTAACAGGGTTTCTCTACGTTTTAGACAGAGAAACCCCATATTAGATGTTAAACACCCTATTTTTACAAGACTTTCAATAAGTTTCTTTGGTTTTTGAGCAGAGAAACCCCATTTTAACACGATTCGTCTACGTTTTAGAAAGAGAAACACCATTATAGATGTCAAACACCCTATTTTCACAAGACTTCTAATAAGTTTCTTCTTTTTTGAGCAGAGAAATTTATTTTAACAAGATTTCTCTACGTTTTAGATAGAGAAACCCCATTTTTACAGGTTTTTGGTAGTTTTTCTTGTATTTGTAGTTTAAATGGTACGGGAATCACTGCCTTAGAATATAACTTCCATAAAAAGTTCTACGATACATACAAATAAATCCTTTACGACCCTGCTGGGTAATTTTCATACAAAAAGTTCCAGGTACGTTCGACTCATCGCTGTTACACTCCACTGGTATATGCCTTTCTTTATCGAATTTTTTGTATGCGCCACAGTTGTCCTCTCCAGGAGGACTTTCCGAAGAAGCACACTGATAACATCTTATTGCCAAACCTAAAAAATTAATTAAAACCTAATCTAAAAATGAGCAAAAAAAGATTTTTACCTGTTTTTACAAAACAAATTAAAACTAAAAAAATTAAAATTGAATTCTTATACATTTTTGTGTAAACAGTAAACAGAAGGAAGGAGATGGAAACTTAGGTTACAAACCACACCCTTTCAGTTTAGGCAGAAGCCTAGAAATTAAGCTGGTAAAACATTTTTTATATATAATTTTTAAATTATCTATATTTTCATTATATTTAAAAAATATATATATTTTAAATATATGATATAAATTTCTTAAAATTATGTTTCTTAATTTTTTTGGTGGTTATGTAGTTAGCAGTGGAAAGCAATCTGAGACATAAGAGGTTGCTAAATAGATAATTTACGAAGTTTTTATTTATAAAATAATAAGTTCTCTAGAAAATGTATTTTCCATATTATATTATTGTGTTTGATGTTCTCTTTTTCTATTCTTTATTTATAGTTTGTTAAAAAATTCAACGTCTCCCGTAAAAGTCGATTGATTGTCGTAATCACGTGGTGTGAAAATGTTGAATCTCTCCCATCAGACTTTTACGTCCCGTTGACAACGGGATTCGTTTTTTGTTTTATATTTCGATCGACCAATTTGGTGAGTTGATAAGTTCTCTTTTTGTTATATTCTTTGAGAATTTGATGATTAATTTTTATTTTGTGCAGTAATTAAAAATGGAAGGAGACAATCAAGAGGGCGAGAGCGATAAACAAACGATCCCTAATGAACCGACATGTTCAAAAATAGAATCTTCTGGATCCACCGAGGAAAATGATGAAAAGACATCCAACCAAACTGATCTTAAGTAAGTTTCTTATTTTAAGTATCTCAGAGAAAAGTTATTGTATTACCCTCCATCGGTTTTTGGTAGAGGGTCTTCTAGAGCCCGTAGAGGAAAACTGATGGTCTTTACCGATTATGAGGTTGTCTGTGGTGCCGGCCGTCAGTCGCGTTTTGCTGCAACACTGTTTTGCCATTCATTTCATTCGCTCCAAAGTTCCTCAGAATATTCCTATTGTAGATACCTTTTCAAGATGGAAAAAACCCTGAAAATCCTACGTAAAGCCGGCCTTGAGCCTTCCGCCGTCCAAATCAACGATCTTCACCCTTAGACGATCGGTTTTTCTGTCCGTTTGACCCGTCAGACGGAACTGACGGAAAAGCCGATTGTCTAATGGCGAAAACCGTCGATTTAGACGGCGCGTAAAAAAATCTGTTTTGAACAGAAAATAAACCCGACGGTTTGGAACGATGATAGGGAAACCACATTTTTATTAGAACTTAAGGAGTTTTCCAAGATTTTTTTAAAAAGGGATACACCCTATTTTCACGAATTTTCCTCAATTTTGAGGCCTGAGAAACTGCATATTCACAAGAAATTAGCGGAGTTTTCCCAGGTTTTTTTTGACAGAAACCCTATTTTTACCAAACTTTTAGAAGTACATATTACTTGGTTTTTTAAGTGAAAACCCCATTTTCTACAGGATTTCTGGAGTTATTAGGTTTTTTGACGGGTAAAAGCGTGCAAAAAAGTTTGATTATCTCTGATGTCTACTCGATGAGAACTAGGAGCCGATTAAAAGCCGACTGTTTTCCCACCATTTTCCGTCTGTTTTACCCGACGGTATAAACCGATGAAGAGAGTGAACTTTTCATTAGTTAAAACCGACAGTTTCCCCCCACCAATTTCGTTCCGTTTTACCCGACGGTTTGGAACGACGAAAAAACCAATCGTGTAAGGCCGGCTTTCAAAGAAACCAAATTCTTGAAATTTCGGCAAAAATTGGGGTTTCTCTCTCAAAAAACAAAGGAGGAATACCGAAAATCCTGTGAAAATGGAGGTTACTATAAACCGTATGAATCCTTTGAAAATCATTTTATTTACTTTTTTTTTTTTTGTTGTCTAAAACCGAGGAAAATTTCTTAAAATGCTCGAATGATGGGTGTCTCTTTGTAAAAAAGCGGGGGAAAAACCTGTAAACATGAATTTTTTTTTTTTTTTTTTTTGTCAATACGATAAAAAGTCTCCAAAATCCAGTAAAAATGGGGTTTCTCTGTCAACAAAAACCTTGAAAAATGACACTTCTCTGTCCTTAAATATTAACGAAAATCCTTTAAAAATGGGGTTTCTCTGTCAAGAAACCAAGGAAAACTCCTAAAAATCCAGTAAAAATGGGGTTTCTCTGTCAACCAAAACCTAGAAAAATGGGATTTCTCGGTCAAGAAACCTAGGAAAACTCCCGAAAATCCGGTAAAAATGGGGTTTCTCTATCGAGGAACCAAGTAAAACTCCTAAAAATCCAGTAAAAATTGGGTTTCTCTGTCTACAAAAACCTAAAAAAAAGAGATTTCTCGGTCAAGATTCCTAGGAAAACTCCTAAAAATCCAGTAAAAATGGGGTTTCTCTGTCAACCAAAACCTAGAAAAATGGGATTTCTAGGTCAAGAAACCTAGGAAAACTCCTGAAAATCCAGTAAAAATGTGGTTTCTCTATCAACAAAAACCTAGAAAAATGAGATTTCTCTGTCAAGAAACCTAGGAAAACTCCTGAAAATCCAGTAAAATGGGGTTTCTCTGTCAACCAAAACCTAGAAAAATGCGATTTCTTGGTCAAGAATCCTAGGAAAATTCCTGAAAATCCAGTAAAATGTGGTTTCTCTATCAGAAAACCAAAAAAAAAAAAAAAAAAAAAAAAAAAAAAAAAAAAAAAAAAAAAAAAAAAAAAAAAAAAAAAAAAAAAAAAAAAATCCTTTAAAAATGGGTCTCTCTGTCAACAAAAACCTAGAAAAATAAGATTTCTCTGTCAAGAAACCAAGGAAAACTCCCTGTAAAAATTGAGTTTCTTTGTCAAAAACAGAGGAAAAAATGGTGAAAATCCTAAGAAAAAGTGGTGCCCAAAAATCGTGGAAAACTTGTCTAAACCCGGTGAAAATGGGGTTTTTCTGTCAAAAACCAAGGGAAATTCCTGAAATAATGGAAGTCTCTTTGTCAAAAAGCAGGAAGAAATACCGTAAATATCGAGATATTATGTCTGAAAACCGAGAAAAACTTCTGAAAATCCAGGAATAATGGGGTGTATCTGTTAAAAAAATATTTTGAAAAACTCCCAAACATCCTGCAAAAATGGGTTCCTATTTTATAAAATAGAGGAAAATTCCTAAAAATCCTGGAGTAGTTGGGTTTCTTCGTCAAGAGGCTGGGGGGAAATCCTTTAAAAATGTAGTTTTTGTTTCAAAAAACCGAGGAAAGCTCATGGAAATCCAATTTATTTAACTGAAAAACCCTTTTGATGGTGGTTTTAGGTCGTTTACGTTAGTTTTTTGTTTTGCAAATCCCGTTTTTGAGGTATTTTTGATTTTTAAAAAAATTTGAGGTTGTTTTATCTGAAGTTTTTGATTGATATGGTCATATTTTATTTTAATTGAATTTTTCAGGACTGATAAACAAGTACCTACAAGTGATACAAACTTGTCTGAACCGAATGAATCTCTTTCCTTGATCTCCGCATACGGTGGCGACGAAAGCGAAAGCGAAGAAACGACGAAAACAAACGACATCCCGAAACCTGTGATCAACACCGAAAAATCGGATTTTACAAAACTCCAGTCTTCCTCGTCATCTTCTGAAAGTTCAGACGAATCAAGCTCAGACAATAAGTAAGAGAAGAAAAAAAATTTAATGCAATTTTTGTAAAATTTTTCAATAGTTCAGAATGTGAAGCTGTACCTGTTGAGCTTCCTCGTCAAAATCGTCTTAAACAAAAAGACCCTTTGGATTTGGACAATTTACCGCCAATCGAAAATTTAACCATTTCGGTCAAAGAAGAAGAATGTATGCCTGCTGGAAAAATATATTCTATAGTCGATAGACTTGGTATTTTATTTTTTTGCTGTTTTTAATTTTTTTTAATTATATTTTTTTCTTAACAGTGGTTGTTGAGTCGTTGGCCGATACTCCAGCGTTGATGCTCGACACCGTTTTGTTTAATAGAGATGGCAAACCGATTGGTCAGATTTACGACGTTTTTGGGCACATCAAAAAGCCATTCTACAGCATACGCTTCAACAAAAATGAGGACATTTCAGACATCGGGTTAGAAGTCGGAAAAGTCATATACTGCGCTCCAAAAACAGAACATACAAAATATGTCTTCACATCTCAACTTTTAAAGTAAATTTTACAATTTTTGTCAGCTTTTTATACAGTTTTTTTTTTAGGGAAAAAGGTAGCGATGCATCTTGGATAGGAGATGATGAACCTCCGGCTCATTGTTTAGATTATTCTGATGATGAAGAAGAAAAAAAGCGAAGAAAAAACTTTCTGAAAAGGTAAATTTTATTGCAGGGACTCCCAAACTTAAGTCAAAGTTTGTGATGAACCCTTTCTTCCTTATTCAGTTTGATTGCCTTTAGAATTAAAATTAATTTTTATTGCTATTCTAATTGGGTTAGGATGCTAAGTGTTAGCAAAAGGAGCTTAGATATGGGGTTTCTCTGTCATCAAACTGAGAAAAACTTCTGAAAATCCAATAAAAATGGTGTTTTTTTGTTATAAACTGAGGAAAAATGGCGTTTCTCTGTCAAACTGTGCATATGGCATTGAAGTGGCGATGATTTGGCAGTGTTGTGGCAATAATATGGCAGTGAATGTGGCGATGGTATGGCAAAGCACATGGCAATGATATGTCGGTGAATGTGGCCGTCGTATGGAAAATAAAAAAACCAAGAAAAACTACCAAAAATCCTGTTAAAATCGCTTAGATATGGGGTTTCTCTGTCATCAAACTGAGAAAAACTTCTGAAAATTAAAAAAAAAAATGGTGTTTTTTGTCATAAACTAAGGAAAAATGGCGTTTCTCTGTCTAACTGTGCATGTGACAATGTTATGGCAGTGAAGTGGCGATGGTATGGAAGCAAATGTGGCAATGATTTGGCAGTGTTAGTGGCAATGATATGGCAGTGAATGTGACGATGGTAGTGCATGAGGCGATGGTATGGCAAAGCACATGGCAATGATATGTCGGTGAATGTGGCCGTCGTATGGAGAAAAAAAAAAAAAAAAAAAAAAAAAAACACCAAAAATCCTGTTAAAATGCTTAGATATGGGGTTTTTCTGTCATCAAACTGAGAAAAACTTCTGAAAATCCAATAAAAATGTTGTTTTTTTTTGTCATAAAACTGAGGAAAAATGGTGTTTCTCTGTTAAACTGTGCATGTGACAATGTTATGGCAGTGAAGTGGCAATGGTATGGAAGAGGATGTAGCGATGATTTGGCAATGTATGTGGCAATGGTATGGAAGCGAATGTGGCTATGTTTGGCAGTGCTTGTGGCAATGTATGAGAAGAAATAATGAAAGAAAAAAACTACCAAAAATCGTGTTTAAATTGAGTATAATGGTGAAAACGTCCTCACTTCTAAAAATACTAAAATTTTGAAAACCTCATTTTTTAAGCTTACAGCGCTTTTTAATCCGTGTATCTTTTCTCCGTTTTTAGCGCTTCTTTTTTTTTCCGTCGCTTTGCAGAACTCTGTTTTATTGAAATACTGCAATTATTTAATCTTTGTTTTAGAAAAACGATAATAAAAGAAAAAGAAGAAGATGATGATGATGTTCTTTTTGTGAGTGTCGAGCAAAACGACTCACCCGCTCGTAAGCGATATCTTTCATTTGAAGAGCAAATGAATAGAAATAATACTTTGAGGACCAAAGCTTATAAAAGAGCTGTAAGTTATTTTAATTCCAAATTGTTTTGATGTTTTATTTTAAATTAGGCTTGCAAAATTGAAAAACCGTGGGATGGAGGATGGCATAATTATAAACGGAATAATGGAGCTGGGACGATACCGAAGACGGAGAGAAATAGAGAGTTTATGTTTGAAAGAGGCGCTGTTTATAGGCCACGTACACCAGGGACTCCTCAGTGGAACCAACCGTATTCGCAGCCGAATCAACTACAGATGAACCCTTCTGTATTTCAGTTTGGTAACACTGCGGCCTTTTCGCAGATGCCACCTTTTCAGAGTTTCCCTCAGTTTCCTGTTAACCAGCAAAGTTTTCCAAGCGGGACTTCATCTCAGTTTAGGCAGAATGTACCGCAGAACTTTGTGCCTTTGAATTATATGGGTTCGAGTTCGCCGCAAAGCTTTTCTGGTTCGAACCAACCGATTTTTAGTCCTCCGAGACAATTCCAGTACCAAAGTCCTCCGCCGAATTTCCAGAGTCCTCCGCCCAATTTTCAAACTCAGAATTATCCAAAAAGCCCACCTAGGTCACAGGCGAACTGTAAATGTTACCCGCCGACTCGTTATTCAAGGCCGCCTTTCAGCGGCTACGTATCAAGCCCGCCTCCTATGCAGTTTCCCAATTTTACATCCCCTCCACCTTCTTTTCCCTTTCAACGTCCACCTTTCGCTAATCAACCCTACATGGGCAATTTCCACAACCCAAATTTCCCTTCAGGGCTTCCCCCTCCACCTCCTGGTACCTGACATAATAACATCAAATTCGTTTAGGGTTTTTTTTACTGTGATTGCTTGTATAATGCGCTTTTGTACCTATCGTGTGAAATTTTCTTTGATTAGCTTAGGTTTATGTAGAGTTATTTTAGACTTTAAAAAAGTTGTAAACCATCTCTAGAAGCCATTTTTCATTTTTTTTTATCTTCACCTCTACATAAACCTAATTTTTAATTGTTTTTATTTTTAAAATTAAAAATATATTTAAAAAAATGTGTTACCACTATGTATTCATGTTGAACATTATACACTCATTACGAGCTTGTAATCTTTTCTTTTTTTTTTTTCAAAATCAAGTAGTTTATTATAAAAAAATAAAAATAGTAAAAAAGTGTATTTTGTATAAGATTAAAATTTTTCGTTTAAAAATATTACTTTTACAATATAAGTACAAGTATTAGGCCATTTATCCTTATGAACTACTTAAAAAATATTTATTTACAACTTAAATATTGACCAAAATACATTTAAGTATATAAATTTGTAATCAGTCAATTTTTTACGCTAATCGTAATACTTATGAAAATTTCGTTTTTGTTTTTTTGGCACTTCCAAATAATTGTTTTATTGTTATTTACTAATGGTTTTCTTATTAAAATGTTGATTTAATACAATTTTAATAAAGCTCAAAAAAAAAAAAAAAACACCTGTATAGGATTCTTTAAAAATAAATTGAATGATATAGTTACTATTAAAAATAAGGATTCTTGAATCTTCGTTGAAGTGATCGTTCCTTCAAATAAATGGAATCCTTATGATTTCCCTCAGTTTTTTTAAAGTTAGCCAGTGGTTAACCTTCAGGCGTCCTCGAGCGGAGGCCTCTCATTGGCTACTATTGGCTGATGGTGACACAATCCTTGACATTCGCTTACAAGCTTGCCTAAAGTAAGGAAAAGAAAAGGTATGTTCAAGGTATTCGTTAACCAAATGGACATCTGTCCTTAACTTAGGCAAGGTTTTAAGTGTAATGATTGTGTCAGCCAATGAGAGCCCTCCTTTCAAAGATTCCTTGAGGTTAGCTTCCTTCAGCCAATGAGAGCCCTCCTTTCAAAGGTTAGCTTCCTTTAAAAATCAAAGGGATTCTTTTTATTTTTGATCGCCAAGGAATCCTTGAAAGAATGGTTCCATAAGCTACGTTTATAAATGGGCCTAAGATTTCATAAAGAATTAACTAAAAACTGCGGATAATGCAAAATATTCATCTTTTTTATAAATAACAAAGGGAACACTACAGTAATTAAAACTAGACTAATTTTTATCATAGTCTACAGTAAATACCTAATATAATTACTTATATACAACTTATACAGGCTTACATAATTTTATATACATTCCTAAAATGTACCTTTTTTGTATAAAAATTTTGAATTTAGTTGACTAATTGAAGTGAATTTAACTTCACGACAGTCCGATTTAGAGAATTGGGGGATTTTCCCAAATTAATACTGGTTTTTTAATTTCCATTTCGACGTCTTGATTGCTGTGTTGTTCTTGTCGGCTGATCTGTTCTTTTGGTACCAGCTGGGTCACATCTGCAGACGCAGCAGCTTGGGAAAAGAAACCAGTCCATGAATATCCCTTTGCAGTCGTTGTCTGGGTCATAAGCGAGCAATCGGTGCCATTTGTACTTCTGCTCGCATCCGCAGTCTCCGGCACATCGGTTAGTCTGGACTTTTCTAAAAAAATTTGTAATGACTTTTTAAAATAAGGGAATTAAACATACGAGCAAACTTCTTGATGGACCGCTTGTTCGAAATGCTGCGTGTTGACGATTGCACGGATTTTTCCAGCGCTGTTCGCCGCCCAGTATGGTGTCACTATTTCGACTTTTGACTGACAAGAATCCACCCTAAAAAAAATTAGTTTATCATAAATTATGAATATAAGGAACTTACCTGCCGGTATCGGAAGTATTAGTATTTCCTGGAAAAGCTTGTCTTTTTGCTCTCCCTCTATCGCTTTCAAAGACTTCTTGCCCTGGAGGTCCATATTCTGAAGACATTTGAAACTCCCCATACATCCTTTTCATCAGCGCCTTATTTTCATCAATAAACGTTTCGATTCGCTCTCTAAAATATTCCGTGGGTCAGTGGTCATAAGTTGGGAAACAAGAAAATATGCAAATTATGCTCCCTAAAACGTCTATAATCTCCAGGCGTTTTATTGGTTTTTGTCTCAAAAGGAGTGATGTTAAGTGCACGAGTGGGATGATAAGTGTTGATGCCCCTGTTTGTGGGATACTTTTGCGGGGGCTATTTCCGCTAATCTTTGTTTAAAAACTAACTGAAGGATTAGAGTAATTCATTAAAATTCACCCAGTTTGGGGGTTTTTCCAAGAAAAGGGGTTTATATTCTTTCTATCCCGGAATGTTATTCGTGAAAAGTTTAAAAATAGTTTATTTCCTTTTTGACTTTCTCTTCAATCCAAAATCATTTCAAAAATCAAATTTTTTTGTTTTATTTTTAAAAAAATTTACTGCAGGTTGTGGGACGGATTTCGTGTCCTCTTTTTTCGTAATTTTGTATGAAAGTCTACTCTCACATTTAAAATAGTTTTACGCTTTTCAGGGATTTCCCTTAATTAATACGGACGGGTCTGTTAGAAAGTGACAAATATTCAGATGGACTTACATAGGGTACATGTTTCCCGCTGTCGGGCAAAAGAGTTGATTGTGACGTTTTATACAGGGTGATCCTCTTATGACGTCTCCTCTGATCACCAGTCCTAACGCCAGCGCCGTCCAAAGAAACTGAAACAAAAAATCAAAATAAGATCTTCCAGTTCTTAAGATCTTCAGGATCTTCAATCCAGAAGATTTATTTCTTCAATGATGGATATCAGTCACTGTCATTTTTAACAAGGGCCCTAAAATCTTGATTTTCACACTTCTTATATAATATAAGATTTAAAAGATTTGATTCACGCTTTCTTAAGACTTTCGTTTACATTTTAATTGTCTTTTATTGCTCTACCGTGTGAATAGGCTGAAGAGGGGGCTCAATTATAATTTTTTAAGATTCAAGGACAACGTAGTTTTAATTGAAATTCATTTTTTTAAATCCCTCAAGTTTTTTTTTAGTTTTCCTCATCGAAAAAAACCAATTAATTTTTACTCCTACGCAAAAATAGAACTTTTATTTTTCACGGCCACCCGGGGGTTCATAAACCTCTATTTAATAATAGACAAAATTTTATTTGATGTTTTAAAAATAATGACGTAAAGCACGAAAAAAAGAAGGCGGTTTTATTTTATTAGAGTTTGGCAGAAAAACTGTAGTTTTTTCTTAGGAAATAGGCGGTTTACCTTATTTTGAGTTTTATAGGCCAGATTAACTGACTTTTTAAAATATTTTCAGCATTTTTGTGTTTTGCTTTTGTTTTTAGTTAAAAATGTTTATAGAATCTTTTCCTGATTTTCGAAATTTAAGCACCTGTTTCTTTTTGAACAATTTTTTAGGTAGATTTTTTTAAAATTATTATAATCAAACTTTTGGATTTGGAAGTTTTTAGACGTACCAAAAATTCAGAAGGCACCATGGCTGTTTTTTAGGTTGATTTTTTCTTTTATTTATCCTCGCGCGTGGTGGACGACAGTAATTGAAAATTAAACGTTTTCACTCGAAAACCTAAGGCGCGACTGAAAGAAAATCCTCTTCGTTCTCCCTACTATATTTTTCGGGCCGCGTAAGATTGAAGACCGGCGTTGGGAGTGGGCTTCGAGTAAGAGGATTCCCCCAAGGATCATCCTCTTCATTTCCGTGCATTAATATTTCACGCGTTGTTATGACCGTTGGGGGGGGGGGGCTTTTTCTGAGCTTTTCAACACCCTCAAAAGGGTGTTCGGGCGTTTAACATTTATTGGTTTTGGGTCGTTTTCCTCGATTTTTGGTGTATTAACACCGGTTTCTTTGGTTTTTTGAGCTTTCAACACCCAATTTATAAGGGTGGTCGGGCGTTTAACATATTTTCTTTTACCGGGTTTTGGGATGTTTTCCTCGATTTTTTGGAGTAGAAACACCGGTTTCCTTGGTTTTTTGAGCTTTCGACACCCTGTTAAAAAGGGTGTTCGGGCGTTCAACATTTCTTTTACCGGCTTTTGGGTTATTTTCCTCGATTTATTGGTGTAGAAACACCGGTTTCCTTGGGTTTCTGAGCTTTTCAACACCCTCAAAAGGGTGTTCGGGCGGTTTACATTTCTTTTACCGGGTTTTGGGTCATTTTCCTTGATTTTTTTGGTGTATAACACCGGTTTCATTGGGTTTTTGAGCTTTCGACACCCTGTTAAAAAGGGTGTTCGGGCGTTTAACATTTCTTTTACCGGCTTTTGGGTTGTTTTCCTCGATTTATTGGTGTAGAAACACCGGTTTCCTTGGGTTTCTGAGCTTTTCAACACCCTGTTAAAAAGGGTGTTCGGGCGTTTAACATCTTTTTAACGGGCTTTCGGTCTACTAAAGGTATACGTAAGGAAATATCCCTTTCAAAAGTGATCTTGATCAGAGTTATGCCTTAATTGCTTTCGCATGCGTGACTCAACCTTTTTAAGAAGAAATGCGAAGGTATTTTGCATATTGATTTTATAGCGTCCTGATCGTACCCGGATCAATGAACAACAGGAGTAAATTTTTATTTAAATCACAACCCGAGTGCAAAACGGGAAACCCAGGGTTCATAAACAATAGATCCTCGTAATTTTCGATTACGAGTTCTATTTTCGTCAATAATGTAATTCCCCTTAATAATTTTTTTATTAAGCAGGAAACAGCTTAATTTTATGGAAGCTCCAAAATAATATTTTTTCAAAATTAGAATATTTGTAAGGTATTCTTGTTGGGGAAAAACGATTAAAAATTTTTTAAACTTTTTAAAGATCATTGATCTTTTTACCATGAGCTTAGAATTAAATGCATCCAAGGAGTTTGGCAGAATTATTTTTAGGAGTTTTCCTCGACTTTTTGACAAAGAAACCACATTTTCAAAGGTTTTTCGGTAGCTTTTATGGCTTTTTAAAATGAACCCCAATTAGCCTATGACTTTTTAGGAATTTTCCTCGGCCCTTTGAGAAATAGTTCACATTTATACAGGCTTTTCCGGATTTTTCCAAGGGTTTTTCGGATAAACCCCATTCTTATAGGATTTTATTTTATTCATTTTTTTCTGTACCTTTTTTCAAGTTTTTTGACACGATTTTCGGTAATTTTTCCCAGTTTTTTCACAGAATAACACCATTTTTACAGGATTTTCAGGAGTTTTCCTCACAAAAAAAGTCAGAAGTTTTTGAGAAATCAACCTTATGAAGGAGGGGAAGTATTAGAGAGGGGAAGTATAACGGAGGGAAAAGTTTTCTTTTTAAGTTTTTTTTTTTCGAAAAATTTTCCAAGCTGGTTTTTTTTCAAAAATTTTTTTATTAATTTGCAGTTTTTATTTCAAAAAAATTTCAAAGTTTTTTAAGTGTCAAGGTAGAAATAATGGACTCTTCGGCCTAGGAATGTGCCTCTTGTAATGGGTGGAAGTATGAAATTTCTCCCTACTAAAAAAATAAAAAATTAATAAAAAAGTGCCAATTTTTTCACACCAAAAATTCGTAAAAAATATAAGGAGTCTTCAGTTAAAATTTGGTGAAAATCGGACCAACGGTTCGGCCGCAGCGCAGTTTTTAAAATTTTAAACGTGTATATCTCCGCCATTTTTACGAAGTTCAAAAATCGCCCTCGTTCCTTTCTTCTTCATTGAGTGGGGAAGATTACGTAAAAATTCTGTACAAATCGGTTGAAAACTGTGGCCGAGAAGTGTTCCGGAAAAAATGCTACGGCCGGCCGGCACCACAGACAAAGTTGAGATCGGTAAAGATCAATATTCGATTTGACCCTTCGGGGTCTGGAAGACCCTTCCACTAAAACCCGAAGTGGAGGGTATCACAATAACTTCTTTAAGTAAGTTAAAATCAGACCGACACCTCCCTCTTTTAAATCTTTTCAGAACCTCAAGTTCAAATAATCTTAAGGTAGATGGCGCCTCTCATTTATTTCAAGTTCAAACACGACCCACAAGCATTTTATCAGAAATGTATCGATTTTCAGCAATTTTGCATATTTTATCACATTTATGACGCATCTTAAAAAATATTAATTTTTCTTAATTTGAAAGCATCAAAACCAATGAACTAAAACGTTTGAAGGACATTTTAGTTAAAATTGAATTTTTGACAATCAAAATGATTTTACTAAATCATTTTTAGCGAGTTCAATTTATGGATTCTCTGGCCCGTGTTTTTGGAATTTGAGGGGGATAAAAAGAAGAAATCTATTTAAATAAGTTTAATGTCAAGGTTGGGATTGTATTTGATTTATATGAACGGTTTATATTTAGTCCAGGTCGTTTTATCTAAAAAATTTCAAGTTACAATTATGGTTTGCAATTATGTAATAGGTCAGAATGAATGGTGAATGATGACAAAGGGGCGTAGGATTCGGAATTGTAATTATTACAAGAATACCAACGGGAGAAATTTTAAATTAGCATAAAGAATAACCGATTTTCGGTTCTTTTTTCTCGGTTATTGGATCAATGACGACGAGTGAATGTAAAGATGCATTTATCAAGGTGTTCGCGGTTTTCCATGGATTCTATGAAAAAAATAACAATAGATTTCTGACCTTTTCGTATTCAAAGTAAATTAACAAGTCCAAGGGCGACATTTTATGTTTTGTCACTTTTAACTTCCTTGAAGTTATTGTGATACCCTCGACGTCGGATTTTTGGGGAAGGGTCTTCCAGACCCTAGAGGGTCAAATCGAATATTGATCTTTACCGATCTCAACTTTGTCTGTGGTGCCGGCCGGCAGTCCGTAGCATTTTTTTCCAGAACACTTTACGGCCACAATTTTCAACCGATTTTCACCCAGATTTTCACCAAATTTTCTTCTGTCGGTGAACAAGAAACTAACGAGGGCGATTTTGGAATTTCGAAAAAATGGCGGAGATATTTTGTCTGTTTGAAATTTTAAAAAATTCGCTGTGGCTGAACTGTTGGTCCGATTTTCACCAAATTTTCACCAATTACTCCTTATATTTTTACGAATTTTTGGAGTAAAAAATTATCCTTTTTTTTACAATAATTATCATATTAATAGCGAGAAATTTCATACTTCCACGCCTTACGAGAGGGACCTCTCCTTGGCAAAAATCCCATTATTTTACATTGATACTTAGTAAATATTTTCGGGGAAAAAAAAGAAAGAAATAAAAACTGGAAATTTAAAAAAGAAAACTTAGAAAATTTTTCGAAAAAAACGCAAATTTAAAAGAAGAAAACTTAAAAAAAAATTTCGAGAAAAAATAAAGACTTTGAATATTTTCGAAATAAAAAAAAAACTTGGAAAATTTTTCGAAAAAAAAACCAAAACAAAAAAACTTCTGCCTCCGTTATACTTCCCCTCTCTTATACTTCCCCTTCCTTACACTTTCCCTCCGTTATACTTCCGCCTCTGTCATACTTCCCTTCCCTTATACTTCCCTTCCCATATACTTCCCCTCCCATATACTTTCCCCTCCCATATACTTCCCCTCCCAATAATTCCCCTCCCAAATAATTCCCCTCCCATATACTCCCATCCCATATACTTCCCCCTCCCATATACTTCCTCCTCCTATATTGTTACTTCTCTTTAAGGAAGTTTTTGTCGGAAGACATTTTAAGTTTTGTCACTCTTTTTGTTCGGAATAAACTCGAAAACTTTATATTGAAAACGAATTTGTTTACGCCCACGTTAGATTCGGCTTTAAGTTCCGCATGTGTCGAATGTAAAGTAGCCGATAAGGCTCCAATTCTTTGGCCTTCGGATTTCCCTGAACCGCCGACGCCCCGCCCTTTAATCAAACAGAAAGAAGTCAATAACCATCTCAATATGCGAGCCGATAAATTTTAAACAACTATTCCGGAAAATATCCCAGAGTAACTACAAGGCTGTTAAAACGAAAGAAATTCCTTTCTCCTCTGAAGAAATCAGGTCTTCTTTTTGTAAATAGTAGCTTGGGCCTTAAAAAAATCCTTGGTGTAGGAAGGGAAACCATGGGGGTCTCTTGTAAACAGGAAGTGTAGGAGTCTTCGAACGCGCCACACGCCACTCCCAATTCACACTAGTCCTTTATCTTATCCCCGTTTTGTCGTTTCTTGTCGACAACCTTTTTCTAGATAATAAACATTTTAACTATATTCTATGTTTATGTTTATCGATTCCGGGTATTTCATCATAAAATATTATTATGCTCACGTGCCAAACATAAAAAATAAATCCACTCTTATAGGGCATAGCCTTTCGTATAACCAGTAGTAGTTCTAGTATGATGAAATACAAGATAAAGAACAAAAGATTTACGTAGGAAAACTCTTCAGCTAAAAATGACACCGAAAAAGGGTATCCCAGGGTAAGGTAGGCGAATCGGCCCCCGAAATTCGAAAATTCTTTGGACCAAATTTTTGAGTTGATTTACAGTCCTCGAAAGACGTTTTTGGTGGTCGATTTCGTATAAAATGACGTTTTGTGGTATAAAAAATTATTTAACCCACATCTGAGCAAAAAAAATTTTGAAACTATTCTGGCTAGTTAAAAAGGCATCCTAAATAAGGAAACATTTGGCAATGGAGCTTCAAGTTGGGTAGTTCTTTTTTTACGAATTTTTTAAAAGTTAAAATGCCTATAACTTTTGAACTGTAGAGGTGCCTCGAATTTTTTTAGCTAAAAAGTAACTTATACAGAGTAGAATTTTTGATTTTTTTTTCCCAGTGGAGGGCAACCCTCAAAATCGACAAAAACACACTTTTTGGTCAACGAAAAATCTGAAAAAATTCAGACAGTTCTTAGACCCTTCCAGGACCTCCAAAAGAAATTGGGATCAATACCCGATTTTTGCCAAATTTTTTAAGGCTTAAAATGCACATAACTTTTGACCTATAAGAGGTGCCACAAATTTTTTCAGTGAAAAAGTAACTTGTACAGAGTAGAATTTTTTTTTTTTTCATATTTTTCTTAGTGATGGGTGACCCTCAAAATCGCCCAAAATATAATTTTTGGACCACAAAAAATCTGAAAAAATTCAGACAGCTCTTTGACCCTTGTATAACCTTATTGTTTAGGACCTAAAAAAAAAATTACGAAAAAATTGGCATCACCGCCTGATTTTTGCCGAATTTTTAAAATTTTGCATTTTAAGCCTTAAAAAATTTGGTAAAAATCAGGCATTGATGCCAATTTTTTCGTAATTTTTTTCTGAGCTCCTAAAGGGGTTTAAGAGCTGTCTGAATTTTTTCAGATTTTTCGTTGTCCAAAAAATTGTGGTTATGGCGGTTTTGAGGGTCACCCACCACTGAGAAAAATAAAAAAAATGAGAAAACTTCTACTCTGTATAAGTTACTTTTTCGCTGAAATGTCTAAAGAGTCTCTTTGGTGAGGAATGAGAGTGAAGTAGGCCCTTAAGCATCACGGTAGAAAAAATTATAGTTTTTCCCTATCCAGGCCCCATAGAACGGGCGTGAAAAGCTCAAATTTCTCCCTACTATCGAAAAAAAATTTTTTTTTTCAAAACAAAACTTTTTCTCGAATAAATTCTTTTTTTGCGAACTTCCAAAATTTCAAGATGACTCCGATTCTCACAAAAAGTGAAAATTGTATGAAAATAGCGTCCGTCAAGTTTTCCGGAAAAAAATGGCGACGGACGGCCGGCACCACTGACAACTTTATGAAGGTCTCTAATCAATTTTCCTCTTATGGCTCTGGAATACTCTCTCCAAAAACCGTTATTGAGGGTATTTTCCATGACTGATTTGTCAGAAAAGCTTAGTTTCTAGTGGAATCTACATTCTTTAAGCCAGCATATTGCGATGCCGCCAAGGGGAGCTTTTAAAACGAGGGCTGTTTCTCCCCTTCTTGCTCAAGAATTTACTTATTTTAGCCCCCGATGGATCACATTTTCTAAAATTAATTTATCGATTCGGGTAAATTAGTAAAAATATTAACGTAATGACGTCATAGTAGGCCCGTAAAAGAACTTATTGCCTTATTTTTACTGTTGGCCTTTTGTGAAATAAAGACATATTCTTCACGAATGGGGAAAATCTGGAGGACGTGCTTCGCCTCGAGATATATCTAAGTATAATCCACATTTTTTCTTGTTACTTGCGTGGTCTATAAAAAAAAAAAGGTAAAGAAAAAAAACTCCCTTTTCCTGTAGTAGAAAAATTCTTAGGAAATTAAAGACTCAATCCAATGACTTTTTCACCGCTCACGACGTCGTAAAGGTTTGACCTCACCCACGTTTTAATAAATGTCGCAACTGTTTTTTTAAAAAATTATTTATGTTTCGGAATTTTAATGAGGGCTTTTTTGTTTCAAAATAATAACGGCATAAAAGTTTTTTATTTTAATTATCGTCTCTTTGATCTTTTGTCTCAAGGATTCGAACGCCATAAAGTAAAATTTTTACTTCCAAAATTAAAAAGTAGTCTATTATAGTAAGCAGGTAATTTACATTTTACACACGACGTTAAAATTACGAAATTATATGGGAATTGATCAGACTGAATAAAATCCTTTTATGTAATGGGGGGGGGGGGACGAAAGTTACACACTAACTTCCTGCATACTCCACCCTTAGGTATTTAATAATAGGGCCAAACAGTTTCTGGGAGGACAAGTACCGTAAAACTTAACAAAATCTGGTTTAAATGATTTTTTAAAATATATTTTGAGCATTTTCAACCACTTTTGACCGAGAAAACTAATAAAACTTCCCAATTTATCGGATTTCAGATTGATTTCTCGATATTTAGGCCACCTTATGAGGAATCCTCCTCAATTTTTCAACGAAAAAGTCCTCCTTCTTCCTCAAACTTTTACCTGAGAAATAAGCTTTTTAATAGATTTTTTGGGCTTTCTCAACCTCTTTTGACCGTAAAAACTCTTTTTTCCCATATTTCCATGACTTTCCCGCGTTTTTTGGTCTAAATTTACAGTTTTTCTAGCAATTTTGGGCTAAAAAACCCCCTTTTTACCGAATTTCAAGGAGTTTTCATCGGGTTTCGGATAACAAAAAATCTTTGGCGTTTTCCTTGGTCTTTTTTGCAAAAAAAAAACCCTTTAGCGAGTTAAAGGCCCTGGAAAATATCATAAATCGTCGCGTTAGTTCTAACACCGGATAAGTCATTTTTCCTTGGTTTTTCAGGAGAGCCAAAGTACGGATTAATTTCTCATTGAAATCGATGCATCACCTGTTGGCTAAATCGTGAACTACGCGTTTTCTGTTGGTAATAGGGTTCAACTACCAACGGAATTCGATTCTCCACAAAATTTACCATCAGAAACTATGCTCAAAATTGATAAAAATGACTTATCCGGTGTTAGAACTAACGCTACGAAATAAGCAATTGGTTGCGCATAAAGGTTTTATGGGCCAAAAAAACTAGGAAAAGTCCTAAAATACAGCAGAAAGTAGGTCGTAATAGCTGAAAAACCCGCAAAAATGTTCCTAAATATAACGGAGGGGGAAGTATAAAGGACGGAGAAGTATGAAGGAGGGGAAGTATAAAGGAGGGGAAGTATAAGGGAGGGGAAATATAAGGGAGGAGAAGTTTAAGAAGTACATACCCCTTTTTCCTCAAACTTTTGCCAGAGAAAATAAGCTTTTATTAGATTTTTGGGCTTTCTCTACCTCTTTTGACCGTAAATCTCCTTTTTACCTTATTTCCAAGACTTTTCCGCGAAAATATAACGGAGGGAGAAGTATAAAGGAGGGGGAAGTATAAAGGAGGAGAAGTATAAGGGAGGAGAAGTTTAAGAAGTACTCCTTTTTCCTCAAACTTTTGCCAGAGAAAATAAGCTTTTTATTAGATTTTTGGGCTTTCTCTACCTCTTTTGACCGTAAATCTCCTTTTTACCTTATTTCCAAGACTTTCCCGCGAAAATATAACGGAGGGGGAAGTATAAAGGAGGGGGAAGTATAAAGGAGGAGAAGTATAAGGGAGGAGAAGTTTAAGAAGTACTCCTTTTTCCTCAAACTTTTGCCAGAGAAAATAACCTTTTTATTAGATTTTTGGGCTTTCTCTACCTCTTTTGGCCGTAAATCTTTACCTTATTTACCTTATCTTTACCTTATTTCCAAGACTTTCCCGCGAAAATATAACGGAGGGGGAAGTATAAAGGAGGGGGAAGTATAAAGGAGGGGAAGTTGAAGGAGGTCTTTTAAGTATGTAAGTCTTTTAAGTTTTTTTTTTTAAAGGGGGTTTCCTCGAACAAAGAAACTTCGAAAGATTGTAAGTTTTACTCAGTATTTTTAATAGTATCGCAATATTATCGTACTTTTTAGTTCATATAAGCATTTTTCTAGGCAAAAAAGAAAAAAATTAGAATTTTCGATCCCCCATTTTTTTCCTCCCTCGATAAAACTTCTTACGCCCTTGATTTTCTGAAAAACACATTTTATTTACTTTTTTGTTTATAAAATTATAAGTTTAATCACAGTAGGCGGTTGAACTTCATTGTCTGTCGGCCGGAAACATTTACGCCAAGATATTAAACGTATATTTATCACTTCTTGTGATCATAAAGTCCAATTTTAGCTTGAAAAAAAGTTGATTTACAGTAATGTCTACTCGAAATAGGCTTCTGACAAGTTTATAATTTTTAAACGTAATTTCATATTATCAAATGGGCTATATTTTTAAAAGTTAAATATTATAATTAACCCGAAGACAAAACAAAAAAAGAATTGAAACGTTCAAGGCTTTTTAACCGGACTCAATTAGATGAATATCGTTAAGGAGTGTTCCGAACTTATGAACAATTTTTTTGGATGGCTTATTTGTGCATATTTATAGATTTGTGTCTAAAAAAAAATAAAACCACAAATGAAAATTTCTAAAAATACTCGGGGGTCGTTGTTCCAAAATATGATGTCGGAATATTTTTTTAAAAATGGGTGACTCATGAAGATTCTGCTGTTACTTCCTATTTTGCGGTCAAAGGTGCGAAGTTTGGAATGATGCTTATTTTCCGAGACTACTCAATCATTTCAAAGGCGAACTGGTTGAAAAAAATTAATTCAGGTCGTAAAAAACACCAAGTTTGACCTAAATATCGCCCGGTTAATAAGCATATTACGTAACCTTTTAATGCGTGTATGTTATTAATGGCCAGTAATTTACATCTACACACTCGGAACAATTCGGCAAAAAAAAATTGTGTCGACTTCCCGTGATCTACAAGAGGTAAGAGTCGGGGAGAAGAGGATCTAAAAGTGCACTCGGTTTTAAAACTCCTCTTGGTGGCAGTTTTGAATAGTGTTGATGTGTAATGGGTTAAAAATTGTCTCAACTTCTCGTGCTCTACAAAGTCCTACTAGAGGAAAGAGAATCTAAACAATTACTCTCGTTTTCAAAGCTCCTCTTGGTGGCAGTTGGTCCAGAAGAGTCCTACGAGAGGAAAGAATCGAGGAAAAGTGGATCTGAACAAGAGCACTCGGTTTCAAAGCTCATCTTGGTGGCAGTTTTAAAGATTATTGATGTGTAATGGTTTCAAAACTGTCTCTACTTCCCTTGCTCTACAAAGTCCTACAAGAGGAAAGAATCGAGGAAAAGAGAATCTAAACTAGAGCACTCGATTTCAAAGCTCCTCATGGTGGCAGTTTTCCCTAGCTCTACATAGTCCTCTTGGTGGCAGTTGGTCCAGAAGAGTCCTACAAGAGGAAAGAATCGAGGAAAAGAGGATCTGAACTAGAGCACTCGGTTTCAAAGCTCCTCTTGGTGTCAGTTTTAAAGAGCGTTGATGTGTAATGGGTTAAAAATTGTCTCAACTTCTCGTGCTCTACAAAGTCCTTCTCGAGGAATGAGAATCTAAACAAGTACTCTCGTTTTGAAAGCTCCTCTTGGTGGCAGTTTTCCCGAGCTCTACAAAGTCCTCTTGGTGGCAGTTTTTCCAGAAGAGTCCTACAAGAGGAAAGAATCGAGGAAAAGAGGATCTGAACAAGAGCACTCGGTTTCAAAGCTCCTCTTGGTGGCAGTTTTAAGGAGCGTTGATGTGTAATGGGTTAAAAATTGTCTCAACTTCTCGTGCTCTACAAAGTCCTACCAGAGGAAAGAGAATCTAAACTCTCGCTTTCAAAGCTCCTCTTGGTGGCAGTTTTCCCGAGCTCTACAAAGTCCTCTTGGTGGCAGTTTTTCCAGAAGAGTCCTACAAGAGGAAAGAATCGAGGAAAAGAGGATCTGAACAAGAGCACTCGGTTTCAAAGCTCCTCTTGGTGGCAGTTTTAAAGAGTGTTGATGTGTAATTGGTTAAAAATTGTCTAAACTTCCCGTGCTCCACAAAGTCCTACAAGAGGAAAGATTTGAGGATCTAAATAAGTACCCTCGCTTTCAAAGCTCCTCTTGGTGGCAGTTTCAAAGAGCGCTAATTGGTTACGGGTTACCCTCTTTGAAAAAGGAGGCCCAATTTGCGGGGTAAAAAAGAAGTTGAGAAATCTCAGTTCGCTGCTCAAACCTTGGGGTCTATAACGTAAGGAACTTTCGGGTTTTAAAACTAGGACGCCAATTACGAATATGCACCGTGCGAATTTAAAAGGGGCGCCTTGGAGATTGAGAAGTATCTTTAATAAGCTCACTAATGTCAGGAAATTCCATTGCAAAAGTGACATTCCACGTTGAAAATCAAGATGTAGAAATACTAAATGTTAAGAAAAAAACTATCTTCCTGATAATCCTTTTAATTAAAAATTAGGCCATTGCCATGATGAGCCTTTATGAAACGGTTTGCCCGAAGAAGCTCAAGTTGACGGCCTTCCAGATTTTAAAATGAAATGTCAAAGTAGGAAGGAGAGTCTTGTCAGTCAAAAACGGGGCCTTCACGACAGAAAGGGTCTTAATCTTCCTTACATAACTAACTTTAATATTATAGAATCTAGGTCGAATAGGGCTAATAAGTTACAAAAGAGATTCGGAAAACGCGCGGGGAGCCAATTGTCTGCCGACATTCAACCTTCTGACCTAATAACATCCTCAGTTATGTTACATCATAAAAATCCTTCCAAAAATCAGAACTCGCATAACCTTTACTAATACCGGAGAGATAGTTTTTATTGTTTATTAGACATAAAGAGAGGGCTACCGGATCAAGGCTGGGCGTGTCTCCACAGGATCGACACGCGTTTGTCTCGTACGCCCTTGGTCTTGTTTAAATGTCAATGGCATTTTTTTTTCTCTCCAGACCCTTTTATACCGTTGTGCGAAAGGTCGGAAGAAACGATTTCTCGACGGAAGATTGAAAGATATCGTGCAACGTTTCATCTTGTTGTGTAAAATGATGTGTAGAAAAAAATGTTAACATAATGTGGGATTTTAATTTATAAGTCCTTGGGTATTAACACTGTAATGAATAAATCAATGATTTTTCTTTCTTTTCCTTTATAGGAAGCAAAACGCAGTTCCATTTATGTAGACTACCACAGGAGAGAGCTAGTCCCGACTGCAACTTCCTCTAAGTAGGGCAATTTTATATCCCTATTATCGAAAAATAAAACTTTGCTAAAATATCAGATAAAATGAGAAAAATATCTAGACTAGGGATGGGCGATATATAAAAATATATCGATATATCGGTCAAAAATATATCGGTGACCCGATATATCGGTCAAAAATATATCGGTGACCCGATATATCGGAAGGAATATATCGGCGACCCGATATATCGGAAGGAATATATCGGCGACCCGATATATCGGAAGGAATATATCGGCGACGATATATCGGAAGAAATATATCGATCTATCGGAGGAATGTAGTATTTAGCAACGCGGCAGCGTTCCGCCCAGGCAAGAACAACCCCGACCTTCATTATTATTGCGCTTAAATACGCAACAAATTGACGAAATATGCCATATAATATGCAAATGTAAAGATACCTGAATATCTCCGCTAATATCTCCGACAATTTTCGCCCATAAAACCAGAAAAAATAGAAGTTCTCTGAAGCCTTGGTGAAAATATCGAGGAAAAATACCACAAATCCGGTGAAATAGGTGTTTTTAGGTGAAAAATTCCATTAACAGTTATTCTTTACCAGAACACCGTAAAAAAAACACCAGAAAATCCAGTCAAACGGTTGTTTCTTAGACAAAATTGTGAAAAGTGCCTTAAAAAAGGCGATTTTTGGTCAAAAATGCCACATCTATTAAAAACAAAATATACATTTATATTGAAAATAAAGTAGTGTTTTTAGACCCAAATTGACGTAAAACGGACGGTCATAGGTATGTATTTGGATGAAAAAAATATGTGATATATCGGCACAAATACAGGGTGTCCGGAAACACATGGCAAGCGTCTGGGAGAGCGTTAAAAAGTGGATTTACGAAAAAAAGTTAAATGTAAACCCCCCTTAATTTAAATCAAAGAATTTGATGGTGTAGTTTAAAATCCGCCTGGATATACAGGGTGTCCCAGACACAACCTAACTTCGTTATTTCAAATGAGAACCCCTATTTTTATTTCAGATTCGTAATCTACGCAAAATTTCAAGTAGATTTGAGTACTCATATGACGATATTGGACAACTTTTAAAAATGTCAAAATTTAGCGTTTTTTGCGCTAAAATCCGTTAAAATTGACCTAGGAGACTCGTTTTTTTTTTAATTCCACTTATTTTTCCCGAAGAATCCAACTGTCTCAAATTTGAGCATCTTCGCATTCTGCATCACGCGATTTCGTCGCTAATGGCCTTTTTTCAAGTTTAACTCCAAATTCCATACTTCAAAAATGGAAATTAGCGATTTGTTGACGGAATTTTAATTTTTGATGCATAAACACAAAAGACGCTGTAGCTCTTTCAAAATTTGTGGTCCGAAAGAAAAATTCCTTTCAACAAGTGCTAATTTTCATTTCTGAACTAAAAATTTGGGTTCTAACTTGAAAAAAGGCCATTAGCGACGAAATCTCGTGATGCAGAATGCGAAGATGCTCAAATTTGAGACAGTTGGATTCTTCGGGAAAAAATAAGTGGAATTAAAAAAAAAACGAGTCTCCTAGGTCAATTTTAACGGATTTTAGCGCAAAAAACGCTAAATTTTGACATTTTTTAAAAGTTGTCCAAAATTGTCATATGAGTACTCAAATCTACTTGAAATTTTGCGTAGATTACGAATCTGAAATAAAAAATAGGGGTTCTTATTTAAATAACGAAGTTAGGCTGTGTCTGGGACACCCTGTATATCCAGGCGGATTTTAAACTACACCATCAAATTCTTTGATTTAAATTAAGGGGGGTTTACATTTAACTTTTTTTCGTAAAACCACTTTTTAACGCTCTCCCAGACGCTTGCCATGTGTTTCCGGACACCCTGTATATCGCCAATCCCTAATCTTGACTCTTTTGACAAAGCAGCCAATAGCCATTATCAGAAGCATACATTCCTACTCTTATCATGGCCGTGGTAACTTATATACTTGCCCATCGAAAACAACAAACTTCGCCAATTTTGTCGATTTCGGGGGAGAAAAAAAGAAAAAAAATTAAGATAACCAGAAAAGTTCTGTAAAAATACACGAAAAACGCGGAAAATTCTGGCGGCTGGAGAGCACCACAGACCACCTCATGAATTTTTCTCTATGGACGACCCACTTCCGAAGACTCTATACTGAAGGGTATCACAATAACTTCTCTAGAGAGTAATTCCTTGATTTCCATGAAAATAAGGTCAGATTTGGATGTTTTGAAAACTACGCACTTTTTCCTCTCCAGAGAGGCCAAGGAAAACACCAGAAAACCTCGCAAATTAAACAAAAGAAAATACCCTTAAAGGATGCTCATACTTTCTTGACTGCCTGAATGTTGAAGCAAAAATGGATGCATGGAAATTACGTCATGAAGTTTTGGCTAAATAACTTTGTTTTAACAATTAACGAGAGAAAAATCAATATGTTTTCGTTCACCATGTAAACCTAAAAAAAAGGTGATGATCACTTTTGTTTCTGTATATGTTAATGTCCATATATGGGAATTTCACAACCGTGGAATTGCCCCTATCATGGCTAACAAGAATGAATTTTTATATCAAGGATTTGACGTAAAAACTACGTACGCCCTTGGATTTGAAAATATTTAAAGTGATAAACTAAGTTCGATAAACTTTGAAGCTTAAATTGAATCTAAAGGTCCAAAGTGTGACATGCATAATTCAGCAAAATCAAACGTGTCCTCTTACATAATTTATCATTTTCGACTAAGTTGTATTGGAAATTGTTTATCGAGCATCCTGTGAATTCTCGTTGAAAATGGCAAATGACAGCTATTTATTGCAGTAGGCTTGGCAATGGCATTATTTAATTTTTTGGAGGGAAAACTTGCCATTTGATTTTTGAAAAATAAGGAAAAATAATTTATGAACGAAAGTTTTTTGATAGGTAGTTTGTTTGACTGGTTCACATTTAGTGGTGATAAATGTCAAGTGTTACGTCTTCTTTTTTCATCTTTTTTGTATTCTTCTGACGTTTGGAGAGCTTGTAAAAAATTGGCTAAAAAGTAAAGAGGTTGCATGAAAACTTACAGGAACATTTAGAAGGGTGTTGTTGCCCTGCGGAGGAGCGTAAGGGTATCCGGGATATGATGAATCTGTAAAGTTGTTAGGATTTTGAAGAAACTGCCCTCCGAGCTGAGGCTCTGCTCCCGGTAGATCCCCTAAATCATCGTCGTAATCGAGAACGGCGTGTACGGTCGTTTTCCCTCCTGGAGTCGAACCGTCGACACGTGTGTAGACGCCCGGATAAGGAAAAGGGGCGGCGTTTTGGACCGGAGGCGGAGGGCCGATGTAGCCGTTGCTGTAGTTGCTCACCGACATCTCACCGCACCTCACCGCACGCTCACGTCTACCGCGACTGAGATGTGAGAACTTTCTACACGTTTCGCACTACCGCCAACAAATACGGGGCCCCACTCCTTTTCACCATCCTCCACCTTCCTCTCTACTCTTCACCTTGTAGATTAGATTTCAATCTTCCACCCATATTTCGTCTGTATTTGACTCTTGTCCAAAAAGGTTTTCCATTCGAATACAGCAATCAGCCATCACCCTTCTCTTAAAAGGGCTTTTCCCATCAAAAAGACTTAGTAGCATCAGGAAGACTCCCAAATTCCCAGTAAAACGAATGTTTTTTTTAAAACAAAATTCGTTCATTTCTCATCATAAAGAACGAGAAAAACGTTTTCAAAGGGTATTTTTCGGATGGCGAAAATTGCATTGCTGAGGGAGTTAAGACGACGCTTTCTCCTTAATTCCCTCCGCGGTGCTCCTTGCAGAAATGTAGATTTTAGTTTAAAAACTGAAGAATGGTCCCCCTTAAAGAGAAGATATTGGATTGCCCTCGATGTCCGGTTTTTGACAGGTCTTCCAGATAGTCTGTTTCCTTCACTGGACAGTTTAAGCGACCCTCAAGACATTCAGGCTTTGTAAAACCCACAGAATGGACCCTGAAGACGTCTTGTTCATGCAGAACCAGATTTTTGGGGCATCCTTTTCCTTCTTTTAGCCACCACAAAGAGAAGATATTGGACTACCCTCCATGTCCGGTTTTTGACAGGGTCTTCCAGATAGTTTCCTTCAATAGCTAGTTTAAGCGAACCTCAAGACACTCAGGCCTAGTGAAACCCGCAGAAAGGACCCTCAAGACATCTTGGTCATGCAGAACCAGATTTTTGGGAGATACATACTTATCTTTCTTTTAGCCTCCTCAAAGAGAAGATATTGGATTAACCTCTATGTCCGGTTTTTGACAGGGTCTTCCAGATAGTTTCCTTCACTAGCTAGTTTGAGCGACCCTCAAGGCACTCAGGCCTTGTAGAACCCGCAGAAAGGACCCTCAAGACGTTTTGGTAACGCAGAACCAGATTTTTGGGAGGTACTTATCTTTCTTTTAGCTCCCTCAAAGAGAAAATTGGATTAGCCTCTATGTCCGGTTTTTGAGAGGGTCTTCCAGGTAGTTTCCATCACTAGCTAGTGTAAGCGACACTCAGGGCTTGAAAAACCCGCAGAATGGACCCTCAAGACATCTTGGTCATGCAGAACCAGATTTTTGGGAAATCCTTATCTCTCTTTTAGCTTCCTCAAAGAGAAGATATTGGATTACTCTCCATGTCCGGTTTTTGACAGGATCTTCCTGATAGTTTCCTTCACAAGCTAGTTTAAGCGACCCTCAGGACACTCAGGTCTTTTAAAACCCGCAGAAAGGAACCTCAAGACGTTTTGGTCATGCAGAACCAGAATTTTGGGAGATGTTTATCTTTCTTTTAGCTTCCTCATAGAGAAGATATTGGATTACCCTCCTGGTTTTTCAAAGAGATACATTCCTTAATGACTACCATCCTATGCTTTGGAGTCAACTTCTTGGTCAAGTTTTATTATTGCTTGAGAAGAACAGTGCCATCTAGTAGTTTTATTTGGAACTTATACTTACCTACAACGAAATAACTCAACAAAATTTATAATTTTAGTCTTTATTTGAACTTCCAGAACATGATTCGTTGTCCATGAAGTGATCGTTGTAAAAAATTTCTTCGTCAGACAGGCTCGGACGACTTATCGCATCGCTTTCTAATAAAAATAATTCCTCTCGTCGCTCTAATAATTGATTAAGATTTTCAGATATTTATTGAATTTTACCACATGTAACTGAAGAAATAGAAGCGCTCAGTGCATTTTGGGCTTCAACTATATGACTCAGTGCAGTCGTTATCTGTTGTGAGTGATTCGGCTTTTGCTTTATACGGCTCCCTGGAAGTTTGTCAAATGATTATAATTTAGCTATTTATAAGTTTATCAAATCCTTTCAAAGCTTTTACCCGAAGTTTCATTACTCAAAGTTTCTAAAGCTTCTTTCAAACAAACCAAAGCGGTTTTCACCAAAACATTTTTCGGCAATTTTCTTTTTACATTTTTGACTAAAAATAAAAAATAATAAAAATTAAATATTGAAGCGATCTTACTATTTTTTGTTTGATATGTTTTTTACACGTTTTGGAAAACCGATCCAACTTTTCATCTGAGCTCGACGTTTTTAACTTCTTGAGTAAATTCTTTTTAAATTTATCTCTTATATCATCGTATTTTTTCTTGAGATCTCTGAAACAATAAATTTTTCCCTTTTTATAGTGAAAAGTTTGCTGACGAAAATATAAAACGCTAGTTTTTCATTGTTTCTCATAGATAGCGCTGGCATTGTTGATTCAGATCCATGAGTTTGGGGCAACCTATTTCGACCCATCTTCAAAAACTCTCCACCGAGGGTATTACAATATTATTATAATTAGGTTTTTTTAACACCTAAAGCAGTGAACTAATTTATATTATTAATTAAGAGGATTAAAATTGCATTAAATCTCTAATCGACGTTAAACCTATGATTAAATTGGTCTTATAGTACAGCCGGGAGATTTGGAAAACCATAATTACTTTGTATTTTTAATTTCATTTTTTTCCATTTCTATAGGAATTTTCCAAGATGATTCTTTCGTTTTGGAGTTATAAAAATATACTGTTCCATCGCTAAATTTATATTCTTTCCATGAATTGAAGAGACATTTCTGTAAAAAGCATTAAAATTTCATTTTCTTCATAGATTTTGTACTTCTGAAGCACTTTTGAGATCATCAGGCTTCTCCCAGGTCCTCTCTTTCGAAAGATTGTTGTAATAATAAATTTGTCCATCGGGAGAAACTAGTTCTTCCCAGTCGGTTTCTTTTGGTTCTCTGCAAAAAAGTTATTTTTCGTGACGTACCAGGCTTACTTGGCTCGGATTTTCTTTATTTTTTTATGATTCGCCATCGCTTTGATTAGATATGGGACTTTTGAGTCTGAAATTTTTGTGAGAAAAAAAAACGTTTAAAGGTGTATTACCTTCAGGAGGTATTTTTCGGAAATCCAATTCTTTCCGTACGTTCTTTTTGACAAACTTGAAAAAATTTCCGGTGTCTTCTGAAGAACTGAACGTATAGAGGAGCTTAAATGCGTGAAGAGTCAACCCCCGAGGGCAACGGGAAAATAGGGATATGCAGCCTGGCAAGGAATTTGATTGGTCCTTTCACTGTTCAAGGTCACTCCTCCTTTTACTCTCCCCTTCGTTAGCGCCATCTAGCGCTTTGAATAAAGAAAAGAAAGAAAAGGAGATGTCGGATCGCTTTTACCGGATTGGTCGAAAACAGGGGTTCGAAAATTGTGGTCCCCTAACGGGAACGGAAAAGCTTGATTGAAAAAATGGGTGGAAACTGTGAAAGGAAACAAAACTTTGATAAACTTTTGACAAACTTGAAAAAACTTCCGGTGTCTTCTGAAGAACTGAACGTAGAGAGAAGCTTAAATGCGTGAAGAGTCTACCCCCGAGGGCAATACGAAAATAGGGATATGCAGCCTGGCAAATTTGATTGGTCCTTTCACTGTTCAAGGTCACTCCTCCTTACTCTCCTCTTCGCTAGCGCTATCTAGCGCTTTGAATAAAGAAAAGGAGATGTCGGATCGCTTTTACCGGATTGGTCGAAAACGGAACGGAAAAGCTTATTGAAAAATGGCTGGAAACTGAGAAAGGAACCCCCCCCCCCCCAAAAAAAAAGAGTTTTTATGTACTTATGTGTTAAGTTTTTTAGTCATTAAAAAACGAGATATTTTCTGTATGGTTGGCCGTTTTTACTACTAAACCCCACTTTTTATGAGATATTTGGTAGTTTATCACGGTTTTTTCACAGAAAAACCATATTTTCACAAGATTTTTAGGAGTTTTCCAGTGTTTTATGATTGAGAAACCCCATTTTCCAAAATCGTCTGGCGTTTTTTTCAGATCCTTAAGCCTCAAAAACACAGATTATCGGATATGCGGGAGCTTTCCTCGTTTATTAGCCAAAAAAACCAAATTTTCGGGAATTATCCTAGGATTAAGGAATGGGAAACCCAATTTCCACAATTTTTTGGAGTTTTCCTCGCTCTTAAGGCCTCAAAAACCCAATTTTCCGGATATCTAGGAGCTTTCCTCGGCAGTTAGGTTTTGCATGGTTTCTTAGATGGTAAAACCCTATTTTTCAGGGGGCCAACGAAAAAAGGTAGTTAAAATGTAAGAAAAATGCGGTGATTTGTCCGAGCATGCGAGAAGGAACAGTGGACTTCCGCTCTTTCTTCTAACCTTTAGTTCTTCCTAAACTCCACCTCATTTTATGCCCAAAAAAGAGGGAGAGGGCCCATGAATTTAGAAAATGGTGGCTCCAGTTTTCGGGCGACGTGGGTTTGAAGAACTTTTGAGCCCAAAAAAACCATCGATTTGTCCCTTAAGACTGAAGGATATTGGAGATTGGGGTCTGCAACCCATTTTACCGGGAAAAAAGGGTCTACTTGCTGAACATTTTGGACCTCCTTGTTCGTGTCACTTACGCCGTGCTCTTTCGTTTTATCTTCTTTCGTCGGCTCTTTGATTTCGGAATACGCTTCTCTTGAGAAAACACGAAGAATATTTTTTCAAAAAACACATTCGACTTACCTTTGATGTCCAAAGAATGCGTTCGTTTTTTACCCGAAACAAGATTTTCGACTTCCTCCAATAAATCCGACGTACCGTCTTTGACCTTTCTGTTATACAAATCGAGACTTTTCGTTTTAAAATGAAACATCTCTTCAGGCGTAAAAGGTTCGAGGAGTTCACGAAAAAAATCTTCTAAACTTTCCGATTTTACGTGACGTTTCGCCATTTTCATTCCGTGTAAAGTGTTGGTGTTTAAAAAATTAGAAAAAAATTTTTTTGTGGACACATGGATTTTTGACAGATGGACGGACAGAAATATTTTTGCGGTAGGTAGACAATTTGAAAGGAAGATAATAGAAATCCATTAACATAGAACACCCACTCGTAGACAAACATGAAGAGTTTAAAACAAACATGATGACTTGCCTCCATATTGATATGGAGATGAAAAAGATTATAAAAAGTGGCCGAAGAGGGCCGGAAGCGAAGGAAGTTTTTAAGACGTTGGAAGTCAAACACCCCCTGGGCGAGTAGACGCGTACGTAGCCGGCTTCCCGACCCCTCCACGGTACCACCCGTTCCGCCCCACCTTTCATGCACTAGCGGGGCCTTCCTCTTGTTGTATCGGTCAGTCGCCAAGGCAACTCTATAGCGTCAGCTCACGTTCTCTCTTGCCCTAAAAGTTGGTTCTTTTTCGCGTATTGTGTTTTATTTTTTCCTTATTTTTTTAAAATTATTTGTGTGGATTATGCTACGCTCTCCTATCCATTTTACATCAATTAAGGTGGGTAAAAATTTTTATTTTTATTTTTTTTGGTTTACCGGCACCATGATGTTTACCTACGTAATATTCACTTAAATTCAGCTCTTTCAATAGTTAACTTTTTTTTTTCATAATTTTGCATAACATTTTAAATATTTTTCCTCAAGGTAAAAGCGATGACAAATAATTTTTTTACTTAAGAAAAAACTTGACACATTGAAGTTGTCAAGGGCGCCATGGCATTGTTGCGAAAGCCCAAGAGGGAAGTCCTCAGGCTAGTGTCTAAGCCTGGGGGGTTCTGCCCCCTCGCCAAAAAAATCATGAAACGTCATAAACCGAAAAAAATTCCAAAAAGTGGGTTTTGTGGTACAAAAACCAAAAATAGGGCTTTTTTGTCCCCAAAAATCCTGTTAAAGTTGGATGTTTCTGTCAAAAAACGAAAAAACTACCAAAAATCCCGTTAAAATGAGGTTTCTTTAAAAACCATCAAAAACCGAAGAAACTAACCATCAAATGGAAGGTTCTGGACAAAAATCTGAGAAAATGTCGAAGAAAGGTGAAAAAAGGGTGGATTTTACGACCAAAACTCGAGGAAGAACCTCATAAATGCTGTAAAAATGGGACTTCTTTGTAAAACCGAGGAAAAAATTTTATAAATCCTATTAACATGAGATTTCTCTGTCAGAAAACCGTGGAGAACTGCCGAAAATTCTGAAAAAAATACTAGTTTGAAGAGCTTCCTACGAAAACTTCCTAAAAGAAAAAAGAAAGTAAAAAATATAGGAGGAAGAATAACGGAGGGGGAAGTATTTAAGAGGGGATGTATAACGGAGGGGGAAGTATAAAGGAGGGGGAAGTATAAAGGAGGGGAAGTATAACGGAGGGAAAGTATAAAGTAGGGGGAAGTTTTCTTTTTTTTTTTCCAAAAATTGTCTCGGTTTTTTTTTTGAAAATTTTTCTAATGTTTGGCTTTTTAGCTCATGCGAATCGCGCAAATGGGGAACGTTAATTTTTAGCCATAATACCAGCTAATTGAAGTCAAGTAAAAAGTGTAGGAGAATGAAAAATAAGGAAATAGTCCACCTGATGAGGCGTATTACGCCGAAACCGGTCGTGGAATATAATATCCGTTTTTTTCATTCTTCTCCCTCTGTAACTTTAATTAACTAAAAATTTTTCTAATTTTCTCTAATTTTTTTTTTTTCAAAAAATTGTCTTGGTTTTTTTTGAAAAATTTTCTAATTTTCTCTATTTTTTTTTTTTTTTTTCAAAAATTGTCTTGGTTTTTTTTGAAAATTTTTCTAATTTTCTAATTTTTTTTTTCAATAAATTTTTTAAGTCGTATCAAGGTAGGTATAATGGGCTTTCTGCGCAAGGGATGCCTTTCTCGCAAACAGTGGAAGTATCAAATTTCTCCCTACTAAAACCAAACTAAGGAAGTTAAAACAATTTTTATTATTATTATTACACCAAAAATTCGTAAAAATTATAAGGAGTATTTGTTGAAAATTTGGTGAAAATAGGACCAACGGTTCGACCGCAGCGCAGTTTTTAAATTTTCAAAGAGACATATCTCCGCCATTTTTTCGTCATTCAAAAATCGCCCTGGTTAGTTTCTTGTTCACCGACTAAAGAAAATTTGGTGAAAATCGTTTCCAAACTGTGGCCGTGAAGTGTTCCGGAAAAATGCTACGGCCGGCCGGCACCACAGACAAAGTTGAGATCGGTTCAATACTCGATTTGACACTTCGAGGTCTGGAAGACCCTTCCCCAAAAACCCGACGTGCAGGGTATCACAATAACTTCTTTAAAGGAAGTTAAAACATGGAAATATCCTAAAAACTAACTAAAATAATCTGGTAAATGGTTATTTTTTGACCAAAAACCCAGAAAAATGGCCAAAAACAGAGAAAAACTCCGGAAAATTCAATGGAAAGGGCGTTTCACTCGCGGGAAAACAAAGAAAACTGTTTAAAATCTGGTTTGACCAAAAATCGAGAAAAAACCTGAGGAGGTTAAAATTTTATGTCTCAACTTCAATAGAATTTTCGACGAAATGACAGAAGATTTGGCATATAATTTTAAAATAGACGACTCCATCGAGTCCTTTTGTTTCGGCTAATGACTCCCAAGTCGCAAGTGTCGCTGACGCATTAGAATACAAAAGGTCCCTCTATAAATAATTTATATTGCATATAATATACACGGGTGAATACAGGTTGAAGGTGTTTAGTGTCATCTACGCCCAGATGCCACGCCCTGAGATTAAATTAAATCTCGGCGTTTTTATAAATGTTTATTTATTCAGGGAGGAAATCAACGACGTATGATTATAATAAACGATTATGGCGACTAATGTCCCTTTGTTCCCAGTTTTTAAAGCACAACTTTTTTTCATTTTTGTCCTTAAAAAAGGTTTGACTTATATAAATCTTTCTAGGATTGTCGAAAACTTGTCACCATTTGTCTGCATGTTTTCAAACAAGAATCTCGTTTAAAATAAAAAATCTTCATGAAGGACAAAGCCAAAAAAAATCTTTTCAGGATAGAAAAAAAAAGGAATTTAATTTATGTTGTAAATCTTTGACAAATTGACACTCGACACTTCCAGTCCGGGCTTAACATTTCGGACATTATCCCTTTGAAAAATTAACATACCAGGGGCGGGCCGAATGATAAATCTAGCTTTGGATAAAGCGTTACGTAATATTCAAATCGTCTTTAATTTCTCAAACAGAATCGACTTGTTTTAATTAACGTTCGATTAATAAAAATGAGAAAAAGAGCCTTGTTTGACCAAACGGGAAGAGGCGTCTAAAACCAACACGATTTATAATAAAAAAGTTGGGGAGGTCTTTCAATTAAAATGCTCACTCATTTTCTTTGGGACCTATTTTATTCTTAATTAAGAAGCAACCTTTTTTATTTACTGTTTACTTATAAAAATCAATTAAGTTTCCGGATATACTGGTTTTCAGTGGTTTGCTCCAAGATGCTGTAAATTTTGTTTTTCTGTATGAAAGGGCGGAAGAAAAGCGTATTAGAAAAGAGAGGTTTTCTTCAGACAAATCGTGGAAATAGCTCAAAAAATAGGAAAAAGGAGTTTTCCGGGCGAAAAAATAAGGAAAACGGCAGATGGGATGTAAGAAGGTCTGCTGGAAGGGATATCGTTTTCTCTGGGCCAAAAGAGCGAGGAAAACGCCCGAAAAAAGATCGAGAAATGCCCTTTTTCTACGATCTTTTCGTATGCAAGAAACAACCTCAAAAGGGTTATTGTGGTTGACGCTCCTAGAAATCGGGGAAGATAAAATGATCCACCAAATTTGATGAGAAAGAAGTGGCTGACTGGGTGTCTACTGGCGAGAGGGTTTCTGGAAGTTGTAGTCTCCAGAAATCAACCAAATTTGATGAGAAAGAAGTGGCTGACTGGGTGTCTACAGGCGAGAGGCTTTCTGGAAGTTGTAGTCTCCAGAAATCCACCAAATTTGATGAGAAAGAAGTGGCTGACTGGGTGTCTACGGGCGAGAGGCTTTCTGGAAGTTGTAGTCTCCAGAAATCCACCAAATTTGATGTGAAAGAAGTGGCTGACTGGGTTTCCATTTGCGAGAAGGTTTCTGGAAACTGTAATCTCCAGAAATCCACCAAATTTGATGAGAAAGAAGTGGCTGACTGGGTTTCCATTGGCGAGAAGGTTTCTGGAAACTGTAATCTCCAGAAATCCTCCAAATTTGATGAGGAAGAAGTGGCTGACTGGGTTTCTATTGGCGAGAGGGTTTCTGGAAGTTGTAGTTTCCAGAAATCCACCTTTGATGTGAAAGAAGTGGCTGACTGGTTTTTCACTGGTGAGAGGGTTTCTGGAAGTTGTAATCCCCAGAAATCAACCAAATTTGATGAGAAAGAAGTGGCTGACTGGGTGTCTACAGGCGAGAGGCTTTCTGGAAGTTGTAATCTCCAGAAATCCACCAAATTTGATGTGAAAGAAGTGGCTGACTGGGTTTCCATTGGCTAAAAGGTTTCTGGAAACTGTAATCTCCAGAAATCCACCAAATTTAATGTGAAAGAAGTGGCTGACTAATTTTTCACTGGCGAGAGGGTTTCTGGAAACTGTAATCTCCAGAAATCCTCCAAATTTGATGAGAAAGAATTGGCTGACTGGGTTCCGTTGGCGAGAAGGTTTCTGGAAGTCTTAATCTTAAGAAATCCAACAACTTTTATCAGAAAAAAAGTGGATAGTTTTTTTAGGCTTGAGGGAGTAAAACGTTTGTTTCTTGGAATAAGTTCATAGAAAACGCTCAAAAATGATGAGCCAGCCGAAACTTATAAAGGTTGTTCTTTTCAAAACACCCAAAAATCTGAGGTTCCTATACCTCTCGGGCCCATCTGATCAAAGTCTTCTCTTTCTATTACTGGTTGAAAAATGCACAATAAAAGGATTCTTTCTGACTTTTATTTGACTATCACAAACGACCAACTTGTTGATTAATGGGAATGTAGAAATGATTAGACTAACTGTTTAGGTTGTTTCCTTAATGAGAGCAGCAGTCTTTGAAGGAAGAAGTTTCCTTATTAATACAGCAACAGCTAAGGATGGGCGGTGTTAAAAGCGGAAAAAGATCCTGTTCCCTCACGTCAACACCGGCGTAATAGCACCTGATGAGCTTTATGATGACGGTGTAGATCATCTGTGCTATTTTATCATTAGAAGTCTCTTTAAGGGCCTTTCCGTTTTGGGCGAGCGCCATCGTCGCTAATGTTTTCGCCTTCGAAAACGACAGCGAATCGATTTGGTTCATGTCAGGCGCTTGGTCGCTTTTTTTGCTCGCTAAAAAAAAACATTGGAAATTCGAAAAAAAAACAATAAAATTACTTAAGGCGATTCCGGCGACTCCCAACGAAATAGAACAGCCGTCCACTTCTATCAGACCTTGTGTCATCATCCACCTTAGAAGAACCTTCATATTTTCGACTAAAATAAAAAGTGAATATTTAAGCTAAAAATTATGCTACCATCTTGTCTGGGGATCCCTTTGAATTTTTTGAAGCAAACGTAGTTCCGAAAGAACGACATATTCGGACTGGAAACGTTGAATTACTGCCATTATCTTATTTACTTTATTATCTGCAATATCGATTTGCTAGTGGTGAAGCGCACAAAAAAATCTTTGACAGAGAAAAAAGAGCTGACCTTGCTTTTGAAAGTCAACATACCAAAAAAACTCGATTTTCCATGTTCATAGCAAGAAAAAAAAGGTCTTTTGCTGGGTAAACTTTTGGGAATGTTAATAGATTCTAAATTCCGCTGCAGACTGTTAATTGCGACACCGGGAAGCCGACAGTTTTTCACCCTTCGAATTCCCCACGTTGTAATAATTGTCCGCTGCATTTTTTCTCGGTTGAAACAGCGACTTGACTACGTAACTCCTTTTTTTTACCCCGCAAAAACACCTATTAAGACTCATTAGAAGATGGTGATCATCCAAAGAAAAAGTCTCTTTAATTTGGTTTAAGAAAAAAAATTTCCCTCAAGACAAAGGAGGGCACTATTTTGATGGGCGTGTTTACTGACTAGGTGGGCTGACATGTTTCCCCAATCGACTTGTTCAAGGGGTACAATTAGCGTTTTGACTCTATCATTTATTATGACAAAAAAGAGGCTTATAATTTTTCTTTTCTTATGAAGTGACGATTTTTGAAGTTCTCTTTTTTCCTGGGTATTTGTAGGCAGGATCTTTACTTTCCGGCCGCGGACCTTCCCCTCTACGGAGGAACTTCCGCCCGACGTCCCACACAATGAACACATTACCATTATAATTATAATCAAGTCGGCCGTGATGTAGACACTTCATTAATAGCGCGGTTATGGAAAAGGGGGTCGACCTAAGTCAAAAACATTTGGAAAGCAAGGAATTTTAAAATAATCTCATTAAAAATAATTCATATCATCCTACACGGTATAAAACCACCATTTTCATAAGTAGGTAGCTTCTTATTGAATATTCAGTTTTCAACCGTATTTTACTGGCTCGAAAACCCGTTAAAATCGAGAGCCTACAGTGTTGTCTCATAAAACTTTTTAAAATTAGAAAAGTACTTACGTTTACTACTCAAGCAAAGTTTTAAACGGGTAAAAGCACCCCAACCACTTATTGTTAGTACTTACCTTATTTTAAGCTACTTTTGATGTCTCCACTGTAAACTCTGCCTTCAGAATAATGACTTTTTTTACAATTTTTGAATCACAAGCACAATCTTTCGTCTGAAAATCCCGTTTTCACTAAATTTTAGGAAGGTTTTTGGTCATTTTTATTGACTTTTCGTCCGAAAAAGGCACGTTTTACGTTGTAAAGATATCTTCTCAATCTTTTATATTCAGTTTTTGTGCGAAAAGCCCCGTTTTAGGTATTTATTGGCTTTTTGGGCGAAAAACACGCGTTTTTCTTCGCATTTCCTTCAGAACATTTCATTTATTTCTATTTTTTCGGTCTTTTTACCAGAGACCTATTTTAAAATCTATTTTTTGGCGTTTTCATCGGCTTTTTGAGCGAAAAACCGACGTTCCCATCTGCTTTTCCGACAGAGACATCTTCTTCGTCGGTTTTCTTCAGCTTTTGTGCAAAAAATCCCATTTTTATCTTATGTTCTGGCGTTTTTGTCGGCTTTTCATGCGAAAAAACCACGTTTTCCTTAGCTTTTCCGACAGAGACATCTTCTTCATCGTTTTTCTTCAGCTTTTGTGCAAAAACCCCATTTTTATCTGTATGTTCTGACGTTTTTGTCGGCTTTTTGTGCGAAAAAAACCACGTTTTCCTTCGCTTTTCCGACAGAGACATCTTCTTCTTCGTTTTTCTTCAGCTTTTGTGCAAAAACCCCATTTTTATCTGTATGTTCTGACGTTTTTGTCGGCTTTTTGTGCGAAAAAAACACGTTTTTCTTTGCTTTTCCGACAGAGACACTTCCTTCTTGGTTTTTCTTCAGCTTTTGTGCAAAAAACCCCATTTTTATCTGTATGTTCTGACATTTTTTCATTCATTTTTTCGTGCGAAAAACCACGTTTTTCTTTGCTTTTCCGGGAGAGACACCTCCTCAAACCTTTTCCTTTAGTGTTTGGGCGAAAAACCCACGTTTCCCTTTGATTTTCCGGCAGAGACATCTTCATAGTTTTTCTTCAGCTTTTGTGCAAAAAAACCCCATTTTCAACTCAATTTTCTGACGTTTTCTTCATCATTTCGACCAAAAAACCCACGTCATACTCTAATAATCCCTCCGCCATAAAAATTAGACTTCCTGCAGTTTCTAAATTATGCAAAGCTTAATAAGCAGAAGTGATCTTAAGTCTGCCATTCTAACGGGCCTTGAATACTTGAGCAGACGAGGGTCGTTAATTTTATTGGAAAATTAGATTAAACTCGGAACGATTCCCGTTTTCTGTGAGAGAGAAAAAGCAATTTTCAAGACAAAAAGGACGAAAATATTTCAAACCCTTAATTACCTTTGATCCAGGAATTTTTCGCTCACAATCGTCGTTTTCACTTTCTTTAAGACTTTCATTCGGAAAACGATCATACGCTAATTAAAAACATGAGAAATACGCTCATGGGAGATTTTTTTCACAACTTCATTCCCCCAGTCTTCAGCTTTTTCTTGCATGAATCACTTGTAACCTTTGTTTAAAAAAATCTATTGTTTGTAGACAGTTTTTATTTTGCACTTGTCGAGAAACGTTCAAAAAGTATGCTTTTGAAAGGATTTAATTCGAAAAAGGTAATTTTTTTAATTTTTACGTCCGCCTTTTGTGATTTACTAGCAGAAAAAAATAGATCTAATAAGTCTCTAATGGCTCTAATATGCGTTCTCGTTTGATTTAAGAGCTCCTCCTCAAAATTAGTGAGTTCAGGTAAAAAAAACAAGCCGGAGGCGAGTAAAAGAAAAATGTTATCTCAAGGGAGGGAATGAGAAAATTGATATGGTTGAGGTTGCACATTTCCTTTCCGTAATTCGACTTTTATTTCTCAGAATTCCCGATGAAATTCTCGCGTTAATAAGATATTCTTGATTAAATCATCATTTTATTAAAACCACAATAAAAGAGCCGCCAATGAGGTTATTCATCTTGTAAGTATCAAATCTGTATAAAAATTGATAAAAAGAACTTTATGGAGGTAAAGGAAATCTAGAAAAATTGAGATTTATATGAGCTTTGTTCCAACCGCAGGTTGAAACTGGTTTGAAACTCCTGGAGCATGCGCAGTAGGATTTGGACGTCAAATTTGACTTCGTTTAAATCGTTTGTCCGTAAAATACGTCATCTGACGTCATATTTGACTTCAGGAGTTACGGAAAGTTTCAAACTACGGTTGGAACAATGCTATTATTTAAAATTAATTTTAATTTATCGACTAAACTGCGTTTAAGTTACTAGGAACAATCATTAAAAGACAAAAATTATTTCAAAGGTGTAAAAAATAATCCATAATAATAAAATTTATTATCATATAATTAAGGAATAATGGAGGAAGATAACGGGTATCTCACGAGGCGTTTCGGCTTAAAAAGCATCGTCAGGTGAGCTATTCCATCTGTCACAATCATTTCTATCTTTTCACACTGTGCCTAAATCTTCACACTGAGCAAATTCATCTCCATGACAGCAAACCTGTCATAAAAATAAAAACCAATAATGAGGTGGTGAGTGGCTCTATCTCTTAGAGAACGGTGGCGGCGGTGAGCTTCGGGGAGACGAGAGTTTACGCCTTCCCGCTGTATCCACTAAATCTCTCGGAGATAGGTTCACAGTGAAAAGAATGATTGTGATAGAGGGAATAGTTCACCTGACAAGGCTTTTTAAGCCGAAACGCGTCGTGAGATACCCGTTATCACGGTCATTTCTTCCTCCATTATTCTTTAATTATATGAAAGTAATACCTCCCGGAGGGTAGTATAAAGGAGGGGATGAATAACGGAGGGGGAAGTACAAAGGAGGGGAAGTATAACGTATGGAGAAGTATAAACCCATTTTAAACCCTTGCGAAAAACGAACGCAGTAATAATTGAAAATGTAAATAAAAATTTATGTTGGCAACACTGTGGGAAACTACTACTCTGTAAACGTCCGTAAATCACATGGCAAAAAGCGAATAATAGAAGAAAAATTTTTTTAGCCTTTTTTTAACCCTTTCTCGAAAATTAGCTGTTATTTTCAATGTTAAAACTAATTTAATAATATAAAATCGTACATTTTAATTATTTGGGTGTTATTAAACCCTGGGGGCATTGAAATACCGAAAAAAAAATTACGTTTGCTTTTATTGAGGTAGCTTTCATTAATTTTACCATGGGAATCTTTTTGTTGAAAAATAAACATATTTTGAAAATTACATTGTTAAATGAAACTATGTGATCAGCCATTTATTTGAAATCTGTTAAAAAAAGAGAGATTTTGTAAGTCGTCCCCACTTTGAAATAGTTAGCAAGTCACAAACTAATTAAAGGGACTTGAGGATTCCCCTTCTCCCTCCCCGACGGGTAAGATCGTGAGAGGATCTAATCTGGTAACAAACCACGAGGCTGCGACAACAAAATTAGTCTTTGTTTCAACATATAATTAACATGGAGGGCAGGCGAGGGGAAGAAGGAGATTCATTGCTCACTCGTTACCGAAACCTCGTCAATCTCGAAACGAGGTCCTGATTTATCGTCGAGATGGTTCAGATTGATTTCGGATAAGGACAAGATTAACGAGTCGGAAAATTATTTAATTGAGGGAACCCGGGAGTGGGAGATCATAACGTATGAGCTCTCAATCTCCCTATTTGCGTCATATGATTGATTGGATAAAGTGTCAGGAAATAATGGCCATTTAGTCTCCTCGACAGCCGAATTTTAACATCCGGACGTCTAGAAATTCCAATATCAATCGTTTCCGTCTGCCGATGCTGCAGAGTATACCGATTTGGAGAACCGACATCCTCCCCCCAATGGGAGCTTTGAAAACGCGAGCAGGGGCCCTACATCTCTCTTCTATCTCTTCATCGTACTTCTCACTTCATCCCGGATTGTCGTTTCTTCTTTTCCTTCACTCTCTGGAAGGCCTTGGGTCATTCTAGCCCATCGCTCATCGGCGGTCGGTTTTCCTGCTGACGTAGAAAGATTTTTGCGAGGCGGAATGTTTTGTAGGAATGAAGCCTTTCCGTTTGCATATGTTGTGGAGTACACGTATACCGTTGAAAGTTCTTTGTGCTCCATAAACCTCACTTCCTGGGAAGCCCCCTTCCTGCCCCTAAGGGGAGCTTTGAAAACGCGAGCAGGGGCCCTATATCTCTCCTCTATCTCTGCATCGAACTTCTCACTTCCTCCCGGATTGTCGTCTCTTCTCTTCCTTTTCCTTCGCTTTCTGGATGGCCTTGCGTCATCCTAGCCCATCGCTCATCGGCAATCGGTTTTCTTGCAGACGTTGAAGGATTTTGCAAGGCGGGATGTTTTGTAGAGATTCCATTATGAAGCTTTTCCGTTTGGTTATGTTGTAGAGTATACCGTTGAAAGTGCTTTATGCTCGATGAACCATCACTTTTTTGGGAGCTTCCTTCCTGCCCCCAAGGGGAGCTTTGAAAACGCGAGCAGCAGCCCTATATCTCTCCTCATCGTACTTTTCACATCCTCCCGGATTGTCGTCTCTTCTTTACCATTTCTCCTTCATTCTCTGGATGTACTTGTGTCATCCTAGCCCATCGCTCATCGGTCGGTTTTCCTGCTGATGTAGAAGGATTTTTGCGAGGAGGGACGTTCTGTAGGGATTCCATTATGAAGCTTTTCCGTTTGCTTATGTTGTGGAGTATACCGTTGAAAGTGCTTTATGCTCGATGAACCATCACTTCGAATCCTTGGGAATTGAATGAATGAATGAATGAATGAAAAAGTACTTATATTTACAAAAATAAAATTAAAAATTACAAATTCTTGTTTTACAAAAAATCACTTTTCACAAAAAGAAAAAGAAAAGTTCTATAGTACTGCTTCAGCATGGTATGGTTTATACCGTCTGCTGGAGTGGGGTAAAGTTTTTCATATACGCGTATACAAACATTTTTTGTTTTTTTATTTTATTATATATATATTTTTTTTTAATTTAAACTGATTCTAATAGTTAAAATAAGATATTAATTCTGCCCGGTAATCTAGAGCCCTTTTTACGTATCTTATCATTCTTATTGATGGTGGTCCATTTAGTTCCCTCACCAAAGCGCTTCTCGCGATCTTGGACTGCCCAAAATACCATTTGCGTATCTCCGCTAGGATAGAGCACTGCGCAATGAAATGGAACAGATCTTCCTGAACCCTATCATTGCACAGAGCGCAGAGATTGCTTTTGCCAGCTCTCAACGGGGAGGAGTTTAGAATTATCAATTCTCCCCTCAGCTTAAACCACCACCGTGCACAAAAAGAGGAAGAGATTTTAGGGGAGGTGGTATTTATTTCAAACATTGGTTTAGAGTGCTCGAGTTCTTTATAGAGAAGGAAATTGTTACTTAGGGTGGCTTGTTGAAGACATTTATTTCTGTGTTGAAGTCTCATATTTTCTACTACTTTGGAAATAAACGAAAATCCTTGGGAATTCATCTCTATGAATCCTTGTAAGTGCGTTATGCTCCATGAACCGTCACTTCTTGGGGAGCCTTCCAGCCCCAAGGGGAGCTTTGAAAACGGGTACACTGGCCTTCATGTCCGCTCTTTCACTACACCAATCTACCACTCAGGATTGTCGCCTCTTCTTTGCCTTCTGATTACACTACTCCATTTTTCCTTCAGGATGACGCAAGGTCATAGAAGGATTTTTGCGAGGCGAGATGTTTTTTGAAGGAATTTCTGCTTATGTTGTGGAGTGTACCGTTGAAAGAGCTTTGTGCTCCATGAACCGTCACTTCTTGCGGAGCCTTCCAGCCCCCAAGGGAGCATTGAAAACGGGTGCACTGGCCTTCATGTCCCCTCTTTCTCTACACCAATCTCCCACTCAGGATTGTCGCCTCTTCTTTGCCTTCTGATTACACTACTCCATTTTTCCTTCAGGATGACGCAAGGTCATAGAAGGATTTTTGGATGTTTTTTTATGGGGATTTCTGCTTATGTTGTGGAGTATACCGTTGAAAGTGCTTTATGCTCCATGAACCGTTACGTCACTTCCTGGGCACACTATCAAAGCTCAAATATACTCTTCCTATTTAAAATTTTTCGTTATCTTCCCTTTTGAAATGCCGGGGGCGTTGAGGCCACCTTGATTACAAGAAGAAGCACTTAAAGCGTTCCGGAAGAAAGGAAAAGCAATTAGTGCGAAATTCCATCTCGCCTTTCCTTTTGTCATAACTCGAGGCAAAAGGTGCGTTTCGCGTTGTTCCAGATTACGGTGCGAATACAGCCGTATGTTCAGCCAGGTGTGCCATCACCTGGCGCAGGAAACGCAGCCTAGGTTTTTAAAAAGCATTGTTAGAAATTATAATAATCAAGTTTGTTCTTTAAATTAATATAATCTAGCGTTCGATTGGTTGACCTCGTTTCCAGAACGGGAGAAACGTGAAAAGACCCGAATTTCTTTATCTTTCGCTCCGATATCCTTATCGCGAAATGAGATTTCACAGAAGACATTGACGCCCAAAAGGAAAGAGGCTTTTTTCAAAAGGAGTATAGATAAGAGGAGGTACAATAAATGAGCCAAAACGAAGTTTCCCTGAGCTAATTGCTTGCGCTTTATTTTCGTCGCCACGATAAAGATCGCCTCGATCTCCGGACGCGTTCACGCATTTCTAATGTAAACTTTTGCGCCCGTGTTTTTCCAAGTTTAATGATCGAGTCGATTCGAATTAGCTTTTGTTGTTAATCCGCCTGTAAGGGAAACTGGTTTGTTTGGGTCTTTATAAGCTTTAGCGGTAGGAAGGGTGAAGAAACCCAAATAACGTCGACCGAAGCCCTACGAATCCTTATAAACAGTCCGATCGAATTACCGTTTAACCCTTTTTAGCTTCTATTTGATACAGTAGTTTCGAAACTAGAATCTTCCCCAGTTGATTAAAAAAACCGAGGAAAGCACAAAAGCAATATTTCCTCTTGAATAATTTCGAAGGTGCCAAACAGTATGAATTCTTCATGCTTCTTTTCCCGGTAAAGCCGCTATTCGACATGGCGGGAAAAAAAAATCTTACTTGTGATTTACGCCTTTTTACATTACGTGTATGAAATTAGCGGTTTTCGCGCATTAAGGACTTTCAAGTGGAAAACCGATTTTCCTCTTAACTATAGAAGCTCAAAATTATGTGCTTCCCCCCCCCCCCCCCATAGTTGTATACCAGTGATATCAGAAGTGGGATATTAGAGAGTTTCAGGGAATCGTAATTTGCCCTTCCCGTAAACGACTCACAAAACGGGAAAGGCCTTCTCGTAGAGGCCCAGTTTGAGGGAGTCGTTCCGACTCTGTTAGTTCACAATGTTCTCACTAGAGCAAATTCATGAATCCAAACATGGTTTTTCTGATGAACTATAACAGCACATAGAAATTACCTATCCCTAAAACACCGCCAATTTTCACCTAGCGTGGGTATAAAGTTTCCTTGATAGTTTTTTATTTTAGCTTCAAGTACAATATCCTTCTTCGATTTTAGCCAATCTGTTGAGAAACTAGTTTTGATTTCCGAACACGAAACTAAACGAGATAACAAACATGGTTTTTCTGATTAACTATAACAGTACATAGAAATTACCTACCCCTAAAACACCGCCAATTTTCGCTTGGCGTGGGTTTCCTTGATAGTTTTTTAATTTTAGCTTCAAGTACAATATCCTTCGATTTTAGCCAATCTGTTGAGAAATTAGTTGATTTCTGAACACGAAACTAAACGAGATAACAAAATAACCTTCGTAAAATATAACCTTACGTTTATTCGGAGTCAGGAAGTGAGGACTCCAGAGAACTCCAGTTTTGGCCAATAAAATCTAAATTTCAGAGGCCCAGTTTCAGAGAGTCGTTATGACTCAGTTAGTTCACAATGCTCTCACTGGAGCAAATTCATGAATCGAAACATGGTTTTTCTGATTAACTATAACAGTAAATATAAATTACCTATCCCCAAAACGTTCCCGCCAATTTTCACTTAGCGTGGGTATAAAGTTTCCAACAATTTCCTACTTCGATTTTAGCCAATCGATTGAGAAACTAGTTCATTTCCGAACCCGAAACTAAAGGAGATAACAAAATAACCTTCGTAAAATATAACCTTACGTTTGGAGTCGGGAAGTGAGGACTCCAGAGAAGTCTAGTCTGTCTAGTTTTGGCCAATAAAATCTAAATTTCGGAGGCCCAGTTTCAGAGAGTCGTTCCGACTCAGTTAGTTCACAATTTTCTCACTAGAGCAAATTCATGAATTGAAACATGGTTTTTCTAATTAACTATAACAGCACATAGAAATTACCTATCCCTAAAACTTTCCCGCCAATTTTCACTTAGCGTGGGTATAAAGTTTCCGACAATTTCCTTCTTCGATTTTAGCCAATCGGTTGAGAAACTAGTTCATTTCCGAACCCGAAACTAAAGGAGATAACAAAATAACCTTCGTAAAATATAACCTTACGTTTGGAGTCGGGAAGTGAGGACTCCAGAGAAGTCTAGTTTTGGCCAATAAAATCTAAATTTCAGAGGCTCAGTTTCAGAGAGTCGTTCCGACTCAGTTAGTTCACAATGCTCTCACTAGAGCAAATTCATGAATCGAAATATGGTTTTTCTGATGAACTATAACAGTACATAGAAATTACCTACCCCTAAAACGTTCCCGCTAATAGGGCGTGAGTATAAAGTTTCCAACAATTTCCTTCTTCGATTTTAGCCAATCTGTTGAGAAACTAGCTGATTTCCGTACCCAAAACTAAACAATAACAAAATAACCTTCGTCAAATATAACCGTACGTTTACTCGGAGTCCAGAGAAGTCTAGTTTTGGCAAATAAAATCTAAATTACAAGATCTTGTTCTCATTTTGTCTTTTTGATGCTCTGCTTCTAGTTTAGGCGATACTAAATTTTAAGGAGGGGTAAAATCTTATTTATTCCTTCAGTAAAAACCGTAATTTATGGCATTTAAAAAGTTTTGAGTACTCCTAAAGCCTTTACACATATCCAGAGCCGTCCCATAAAGAACGTAATGATCCAGTATACGCATTAAGACAAAATGTTTATTTTAAACTTGAAATTATAAAACGCACATAGCCGACCTGCGTATATAATAAAATTATGAAACGGCTCATTACACCTTAGAAAAATTATAAAGGGTTTCTTTTTAAAATAATAATTTATAGCGGAATGTAAGAGTCCTGGGGTTACTTTGTTAAGTCTACAGAAACGCCCATCGGACGCTTAATTATGCGAAGGTTCGTTTATCCTTTTTTGTACTTAGTTGTGGAAGCCCGAACCCGAGGCCGCTCCCAAGAGCACTCTTGCACAAACAACTATTAATTTTATTACCGAACCGCCTTTTAACCGTACAGAATAATTATATATTTTATTTAGCTTATTTACTTTTGTTTCTTGCTAAAGGTCAAGTTGGGGAGAAGAAATTCGAAAAAATCCTGTAAAAAAGGTATTTATGGGCGATATAATAAGATGTTTTTCAGCAATTAGACTGTAGAAAACACCCAAAAATCCTTCTAAAAAGGCGGAAAAACTATGTCAAGCTTCTTGTGAGCCGGTAAAAGGGTTTTTTCTTGGCCGGAAGATGCAAAAATCTTCCCAAAACCTTCATTTACCATATTTTTTGGATTTTAAGGGCATTTTTTTCAAGCCCCCAAAAATAGGGATAAGAAAAATCCATTAAAAAGGGTGTTTATCTGCCGATGGGCGATATAATACGATGTTTTTCAGCAATTAGACTGTAGAAAACACCCAAAAATCCTTCTAAAAAGGCGGAAAAACTATGTCAAGCTTCTTGTGAGCCGGTAAAAGGGTTTTTTCTTGGCCGGAAGATGCAAAAATCTTCCCAAAACCTTCATTTTACCATATTTTTTGGATTTTAAGGGCTTTTTTTCAAGCCCCAAAAAATAGGGACCAAAAAAATCCATTAAAAAGGGTGTTCATCTGCCGATGGGCGATATAATACGATGTTTTTCAGCCATTAGACCTTAGAAAACACCCAAAAATCCTTCTAAAAAGACGGAAAAACTATGTCAAACTTCTTGTAAGCTGGTAAAAGGGTTTTTTCTTGCCCGGAAGATCCAAAAATCATCCCAAAACCTTCATTTTACCATATTTTTGGGATTTTAAGGGCATTTTTTTTCAAGCCCCCAAAAATAGGGATTAAAAAAATCCATTAAAAATGGTGTTTATCTGCCGATGGCCGACATATTACGATGTTTTTCAGCCATTAGACTGTAGAAAACACCCAAAAATCCTTCTAAAAGGGCGTTCCTTGGCGGAACTATGTCAAAATTCTTGTAAGCCGGTTAAAGGGTATTTTCTTGGCCGGAAGATCCAAAAATCTTCCCAAAACCTTCATTTTACCATATTTTGGGGATTTTAAGGGCTTTTTTTTTCCAGCCCTCAAAGAAAAATTTATCAAAAAAGGTGTTTATTTGCCTATGACAATAGGATACGATAGCTTTGTTCTAACCGGAGTTTGAAACTCCTGGAGCATGTGCGGATTAGCACATCAAATATGACGTACAAATCCTTCTGCGCACGCTCCAGGAGTTAGAAACCAGTTTCAAAGTGCGGTTGGAACACAGCTGATATTTTGCGGGCAATAAACCGAAGAAAAATACCAAAAAGCCTTCCTAAAGGGCGTTTCTTGGCTGAAAAAACTATATCAAACTTCGTAAGCCCAAAAAAATTAAAAACTATGGGTTTTGGGCTAAAATAATGTAAGAAAACGGTAAATTTAGTTTGTATTGATTGCTGAAGCTGGGAGAAGTTAGAAATTTTTAGACGAGTTAGCATTTCCTAGTTTTCCATTAGTAACTTTACTGCAAATTAGGGCTTGAAAACAAGTTAGCTGAATATACTGACCCTTCAACTTCTTCCTTTCATAATTAATTTTTTTTAATTCAATTTTAACTGTTGTAAAAAAATGAAATTTGATCCGATAGCCTTTAGAAGCGGGTCAGTCGTCTGAAAAGGGTTTTAAGGTTAAGACAATTCAAGCGCGCGATTTGCAAAACCGATAATGTTACTTGAAAAACGTCAGCGTTTTTCTAAAATGTCGTTCAACAACTTTTATCATTAAAACATGAATTTTCATGATTTTTTATGCGGACGAAGATTTGAGGTTAAAAATTGTTCAATCTCATCAACAGAACTCGGTTGCCTAAACGAAAGGAAAAATTACGAAACAAAAGGCATTTTCTTGTTCTATTTTCGAACGATTGCTCTTTCGAAATCATAATTTTCCCTTAAAAAGGTAGATTATATGGTAAAATTTTCAATGACTTCTTGTGGTTAAATTGCAAAATAGTAAAAAATAATAACATTTTAAGTACTTATTTTATGAAGATATTTTACTGTGTGCATTAAAAAACCCTAAAAAACAGGTTTTTTTTTCTTGAAGAGCGGGGTGTCAGTTTGCCGTGAAGACTGTTGGCCGCAGTGATAAACGGCCTCACGGTCCAGCCTGTCTCCCTCGAGCCTCAAATGGAGCGGACTAATTGTGCCGACACCAGCGGAGGTTCCCCGCCGTTTAATTGCCCCCTACCGTTTACGAATCTCCCCCAATGTTCTTTGATTTTCGTCCTCCCTCCAACCACAAAAAAACTAGATTGATAAACAAAGAATTAACTCGTTTTCAGACGAGACAAGTTGTTTAGACAGATTTCCATTTTACAAGTCGAGATTCTTCGGAAACGGTGGCTGGGGGTCTTGCAACCGTGAGGAGAGGTGAAACGAGCTCTTATTGCTATATTATTATAGCCCATTATGTAAATCCAGAGGCTTTGATGAATGGCTTCTTAAAACGATCCCAATCCCCTTCGTCCCTCAAACTCATTTCCATATTAAATATTATGTTTGGACCTCTTCTATTTATTACTTGAGACGTCTTATTCCTATATGAACTAATTATTTTTAAAAACACACTCGATGAAATAGAACGCGTTTAGCTTAGTCATCGCGTGATCAACGTTTATCGATTCCTTAGCACAAACTGCGGAAAAAACATGAAGCTAAATTGCAGCTACAGGAATCCTTATGTTTAAGCCAGAAACCTTTGAAGCGGAAGTGCTTTTTATTCAGCAGGTGAGGTATCGGGGACAACTCCGCATCTCCTTCCTTTTCTCCTCCCCCACAGACACTCGACGGTAAATCAACTTCCGGAGGATGTAAAAAGAGGCAGATGGTTAGGGGTTGGATTTCAAGTTCGTCATCCCCTCTTTCGCACCTCCGTTCTTTCGATCAAAACCCCATGACACCGGCATACATTAATGTCACTTTTAAGTGAGCAATATGAATCATTGAGGGAAAATTATGCAGTGTGACTTTTTTCCACTTGGCAACCTTGTACCTAACCTGTAAACCGTTTCTATAGGTATTGAGTACTCACGCAAAACAATACAAACGGTTCTATTGTCAAGGTTTCATTGAAAACACTTTTTTCCCTTTCATATCTGAAACACCTGCTGTTTGCTTTCATTTCAAACTGTGGGTGTTTTTCTTGTACAAGAAGAAAAAAATACAGAAAAAGTTAAATATTCAAGATTAATTTACATTCATGTTCCCGAAAAATAAGGAAAACGCTTAAAATGGAATGTTTAATTAAGAAAAGGGGGTCGGGATAAATCCGGGTTGTTAAATAAATCACAGCATACTCGCTACCGTAGCCCAGGACGTGTGGAACGTGGAAAAAAAAAGGAAATAAAATAAAGGCTAAAAATCCGTAGATTGTGAAACGTGTGATGAATAACCTCCGATCTTTCGGGGCGTGAACAACAAATTAATATCCAAGAAATACCATCACTTAATTAAATTAATTGCGAACATAAATTTCAGGTCTGTTGTGTTTCTATTTAGAATCCGGGGAGGAAAAGATTCGTTCAGAAATCAAGTAGCATTTTGTAATGAAAATATTGTTACGTGCTTCTAGGCCGTTTGTTTCCTTTTAAAAAGACAAGTGACTGATAAATAGATACTCGGAAACAAAATACTTTTATCGAGTTGCGGGGGAGAGGAAATACGGCCCTCATTAGAAAATAGAAAACTTATCGTGCCCGCCTAAGGGATTCAATTATTTTCAGGTTTTATAGACGTCGATTTTTTAATACGCTCTCCTGCTCCAAAAAATGTTTTTCGGGAGGATTTTAGTGAAGTCGACCGTACAAAGCCCTTTACTCCCGATTAACTATTGGAGTGAAAAGCCTCTCTGTCCGACACGAAAATCAAACAGACGAAAAGCCCTCTGAGGTATGAAAAATGAGGGAAAAAGCTCGGGTCGAAATAAAACGTGATAAGAATTTCCATTATTGTTTTTTAAAAAAAAGTTTCAGAATGGCGAGTGGCGCTATCTCTTAGTTAGAGGTTGAAAGAATGTTCTCTATCACTTCCCGCTATATCCATGAAGTCTCTCAGGGGATAGGGTTACAGAAAAATGATAGGAATGATGTTGATAGAGGGGATAGCTCACCTGACGAGGCTTTTTAATTGAGGCGCTCCGGGTACGAAGGGCGAACTCGACATCGGACAAATTTTTTTAACTTCCTTAAAGAAGTTATTGTGATACCCTCGACGTCGGGTTTTTGGGGAAGGGTCCTCCAGTTTTTTTTCATTTTCAGATTCTAGACCTCTTGGTGAATACACCCATATAATTTTTATGTTGAGTTCGCCATTTTTTCCCCTTTAAATACGTAAAAACCGAAACTTTAAAATGCGAATAGCTCGAAACTACGTTTTGTCGAGTTCGCCCTTCGTACCCGGAGCGCCTCAATTTAATTATTGTTTTTTTTAAAAAGTATAAGTTGATTATGGTTTTTTAAAAAGTTTCATAATGGCGAGTGGCACTATCTCTTAGGTAGAGGTTGAAAGAAGGTTCTCTATCACTTCCCGCTATATCCATGAAGTCTCTCAGGGGATAGGGTTACAGAAAAATGATAGGAATGATGGTGATAGAATGGATTGCTCACCTGACGAAGCTTTTTAAGCCGAAATGCGTCATTTGACATTAAAAACCTTTGCGAAATAAAAAAAAAACTTTTACACGAGTGTGTACAGGGTGAAAACCAAAGGGTTATTAAACTTAAATACAATAAATTTCCGTGCGACAAAAGCGTGTTCATTAGGGGTACCGCGGGAGGAAGAGATCGCGAGTGGCGAAAGATAACCGAAGATAAAAAGAGAAACGAGGAATGAGAAAATTCCCTCTCGTTTAATTACGATAAGTTAATTGGATCTACACCTCATGTACCATTTAGATTTAAAAAAATGTGGAGGGTATTACAATAAAATTCTGTTCGCATTTAGATCTGGTTTCTTCTGTAAGAATGCGAGAAGTTCAGGAAATGCTTGATTAGACTATCGTCACGTTCTAGGATTGAGAAAGAGAGAGAAAAAAAAAGTTTGAAAGCAAAATTATGGGTTTGACATTGAAGGCGATTATCGGCTGCGTGGTTCGTAAAATTTAATTCTGTGAACTGAAACTTTTTTCTGATTTTCTATTTCCGGCTACGGCAAATAATCCGAACGTGAGTCAGACATTCAAGGCGACCGAATCGTCCTGTCACGCTTTACCGGGAGTAAGATCACCCAAGTTCAAAAGAGGAGAAAATCAAACAGAAATACCCTTTTTTCCTGAAACCGAAAGTCCCCGGAAAACTTTTTAATCTAATTCGAAACTCGAGCTTCCGTCCAGGAATCACGCGCTGCCTAAGGGGAAACTTTTTGACGTTCATTTGATTCTATTATTTCACTAATTGGAGTCCTCAAAAAGTCTTTTGAAAAGGAGAAAAAAAATCACATTAGGAACCCTAACTAGCCTTTTTATTAACTTTTAAAAATTGATCGAAATTCCCAAAAGGAAGAAGAAAAAACTCAATTTATAGTGGATTTTTATGCATTTTTTTGTGATTTTTCTTGTTTTTTAGTTAAAAAAAAGTCTATTTCGTCGCGTTAGTTCTAACACCGGATAAGTCATTTTTTATCAATTTTGAGTTAGGCATAGTTTCTGATGGTAAATTTTGTGGAGAATCGAATTCAGTTGGTAGTTTAGCCCTATTACCAACTGAAAACGCGCCAACAGGTGATTCATTGATTCCAATGAGAAATTAATCCGTATTTTTGCTCTCCTGATAACCTAGGAAAAATGACTTACCCGGTGTTGGAACTAACGCTACGATTTATACCCGATGTTTCTCCATTTTCATCGTTTTCCCGCCCGAGGAAGAACCTTTCAACCAAAATATTCCAATTTTTTCTTGAAATTCTGACGTTTTCTCTATTTTTTTGGCTGAGATATCCTCTTTGCGTCTGTTTTTCGGTAGTTTTCTTCAATGTTTTCTCCAAATAAAGCACCCACTGTTTACTGGTGTTTTAAATGTTTTCCTGGTTTTGTGGTTTTTCCGTTTTCCGGCCGAGTCATACTCTTTAAGCCCGAATTTTGATGGTTTTTTTTTCAATTTTTAGTTCGAGTAATCACATTTTTACATGATTTTTGGCCGATTCTCTCGGTTTTTCGTTAGCAAAACCCCTTTTTACGGGTGATTCTTCTGTTTTTTCGGTCATCAAAGCAAGTTTTTTGGTCGTTTTTCTCGATTACACTTCGGAAAAACTCTTTTAACTGAATTTTCGGCTTATAATTTAAACATCTTGTTTAAATATTACCACCGGTGGAAAAAAAATGTAGGTGTGACATATATTCACCAAGACGTGAATTGTAGAAGACAGGAAATTTGCAATTCAAAACCGACTTTTTTTTCTTTATTCGGACGCTTCTTCTTTTAGGTAGATTTTTTTAAAATTTATTTTTGCCTTTTAACAGGATATTCAATTCAGACGCCTATCCTTATTATCATATCATCAATATGTGAGACTCCCTGGGTCCAACCACCTTTTTTCCATTTCGACTTCATATTCATATCTAAATAAGATTTTGTAATTTACCGCTGTGAGAATAACTCTGAGGCGAATTAATTAGGGGGCAAGGTCGAGGGTATTTGTACGCATTAAGGGCTTTAGAGGTCTGACGTGACTTAAGTCCGTGTCCCCGGCTTAAGGGAACACGAAATCGACTTCGAATTTGCATGCGAACGAATACTCGATTGTTGTGGTAGGCGAAAAGCCACTTCAAACGGGCGCGACCCCCTGGGTAACATTTCCCACCCTTTGAGACCGCTCTCTCCCTTAATTTTCTTCTCAAGGGTGCGACATGGACTTAAATTAACATTTTAATCACGTTCTAAAAGAGGTCACCCGACAATTTTGATGATAAAACAGAAAGTAAAATTTTTTACACAAAAAATTTAAATCGCTTTTTATGAATTTTTGAGCTTCCGTTGCTTAGTCAGCTCTCCCGCAATAAGAGAGAAAATCATTTACTTAATTTAAGAAAATACTCAGCAAATTTTTAAACTTTTAGTTCACACAAAAATAGTTAATTTCCGTTCTTTGCTTATGGAATATAGAATGTTATTGGGGGGGGGGGGGAATAAATAAATAAAAATAAAAAGTTTGGCTCCAAGTAAGATTTGAACCTATGACCTAAGGCTTTCTTGCCCAATGCTCAACCGACTGTGGATAGGGTTGATTCGATATGGCCGTATATGTTTTTCAAAAATATCGTATCGGATAAAAAATATCGGATGAACCGATATATCGGAAGGAAATATCGGATGAACCGATATATCGGAAGGAAAATATCGGATGAACCGATATATCGGAAGGAAAATATCGGATGAACCGATATATCGGAAGGAAAATATCGGATGAACCGATATATCGGAAGGAAAATATCGGATGAACCGATATATCGGAAGGAAAATATCGGATGAACCGATATATCGGAAGGAAAATATCGGATGAACCGATATATCGTAAGGAAAATATCGGATGAACCGATATATCGGAAGGAAAATATCGGATGAACCGATATATCGGAAGGAAAATATCGGATGAACCGATATATCGGAAGGAAAATATCGGATGAACCGATATATCGGAAGGAAAATATCGGGTGAACCGATATATCGGAAGGAAAATATCGGATGAACCGATATATCGGTAAGAAATATCGTATCGGATAAAATAGGGGAAGGTAAATATCGGATGAATCGATATATCGGAAGGAAAATATCGGATGAACCGATATATCGGAGGAAAATATCGGATGAACCGATATATCGGAAGGAAAATATCGGATGAACAGATATATCGGAAGGAAAATATCGGATGAACCGATATATCGGAAGGAAAATATCGGATAAACCGATATATAGGAAGGAAAATATCGCAAATATCGGAAGGAGAATATCGCGATAATTCCGAAATATCGTGATATATCGCGATATATCGGTAAGGAATATCGCATCGGATAAATATCGGTACAAATATCGGTACAAATATCGCAAATATAGGAAGGAAAATATCGATATTCCGATATATCGGAAGTATCGCAACAACCCTAACTGTGGAAGCACTATTTCATAGATTCCTTTTAGTACAGTTTAGTAGTGTTAGATTGAAGGTATCTACTCCACAGCATCCATTGCTCAACTGGACCTTTGGCTAGAAACCCTAGGTTGTAGGTTCGAATCCCATTGAAAAAAAATCGTCGCGTTAGTTCTAACACCGGCTATTTAATTTTTATCAATTTTGAGTTTGGCATTGTTTCTGATGGTCAATTTTGTGGAGAATCGAATTCAGTTGGTAGTTTCACCCTATTACCAACAGAAAACGCGTAGTTCTTGATTTAGCCAACAGGTGATGCATTGATTCCAATGAGAATATAAATCAGTATTTTTGCTCTCCTGAAAAACTAGGAAAAATGAGTTAGCCGGTGTTAGAACTAACGCGACATTATGGTGTCAGAAGTGGGATATCATTTCGTCTTTGAACTGCAGCTAAGTTTTGAGACCTCAAAATGTCGGCAAAAAACCATCAGTTTGTATTTTTGTATGTATTTTTGGCCTGCAGAAACCCGAGGTTTTTTTTCCACGGGATTAGTAAGGCTTAAAAGCATTTTGACGTAAGAAAAATTCCTGTCGAGTTAAAAATAACCCGTAATCAAAAGTTTGAAGTCTAAAAACGAACATCGACACCCACAATTTTTGAAGTTTTAAGTTATTTGTTGAAGGCAAAATTTTTGAACATTGTTATTAGTTAGGGGTGGAAATTGGCAGAATTAAGCGTCTAGACTGTGGGAGTATCGGAGGAGGATCTTTTTTAAAGCCAATTAAATGCGATTATCACGCAAGTTTATCTTCAGGCCCTCCCGTAATCTTCTCGCATCATCTTAACTTATTTTAACTAACAAAAAGTTTTGATATTTTTTTTCTGCCTGAGTGGGAATCTTCAGAACACGAAGAACCAGTCTTTTTAATAAAATATAACTTCTGGGGATTTTCTTTTAAACTGAGAAATAATGCGATCTTTTCACTTGATATGGTTTTAAGAGGTCTTTATATGATTTAGGTGGCACTGGTTTGACAAATAGACGAGGGAGGCGGGGAAAGTCATGCTGGTACCCTTATGGTGGTTGTGTGCAAATCGTAAAAACGAGACAATATTCGCGTGAAATAAACAGGTGTAAAAAAAACTCACTTGTTCAAAATTTTTGTTTAAATATAAATCGGTTCTTTTTGACCCATGATGACGCTGCCGCGTTCGAAAAAGAAAAACAAAAATCCGCGTCGCAAGTAGTCGCCCGTCACGTTGAGAAAAAGGCGTTCGACGATTTGGCATCCCTGGTCGAAAATTCCGGACGTTCGAAACGATGCGTAAGCAAAACACGGGCGATAAAACGGCGAAGAAACGCGGACGCCCCAAAAAAGTCGACTTCTTCTCAAGACTCCTCGGATTCAAAGCTTTCAAATTGAACAAAAACGACAACGACGAACCCATCAAAGAATACGCCGGATTCATCCACGATTTTGACAAAAAGTTGGCCAAAGGCTTGAAAAAAATCGACCAAAAATATGATATTGTCAAAATCAAAAAGCCGTATTTCGACTCCAAAAAAGACCGTTTTGAATCTTTCGGAAAGCAGATAAAGAATTACTTTTTGGTTAATAAAACTCCGAAAAAATTTTGGACGACAGAACTACTGAGCAGCCTGGACACAAAAACGTACATGTTTTTAAAAGAAATCTGTCAACCTTCTCCTCTTCACAAAGTCAAATTCGAAGAGATTTTCGAAATTCTGGACAACCACTTCCTTTCTGCTTCGGAGGAATTCACAGTAAGTCTCATCTCCCGCGAAGCACACAAAGAACCGGTCAAATGCGATGAATACAGCAGCATTTTGGATCAAATCGAAAATAACATAAATTTTAAAAAGATTTTATGGAACGATCGCGAATGGAACGATAGCAGTTGGGTTTACAGAGTCAAATCCATCTTGACAGAATCCCACCCGAGCGTTTTCTTTCGCAAAAAACGGAAAACAATTTAGTAGACAATTTTCAAACAGATGATAAAGATTTGTATACAAAATCAAAAAGAAGCATAACTGCTGGCCCTACGGAGCCTGATTTACTTTCAAAATCGAAAAAAGCGTCTCTTTCGACCCAAACCTCGAGAAAAGCGATTCAGTCACAGATTTGACACAGAAATCAAAAAAATCCACGTGAAAATCCTTCCTTTTGATCCAGATTCTGACTGGAATGATTTTAAGCAAAAATTTAATAAGTATTTGGTTATCAAAAAGGTTCCTTATGACCAATGGGTGGAGACGTTGATCTCAAAACTTAATTCAGACGCCTTAAAATTACTTATGCAGCTCACCCATCCTGAGAAGCCTTCAGAAAAAAATTATTCGGAACTCGTCGCCATATTGGATGACCACTTTTCTCCTCCGGGGTGCGACTATGAAAAGTTTGTCGTTTTAACCTACGATTTGAACAGCGACTGGGCACAATTTCGTGACAAAATAATGGAGTATATGAAATTTAAAAAAATACCCAAAGAGCACTGGGGTGTCGAATTGCTTTCCAGATTGGATCAAGAAACTTACAGGATATTAAGCAACTACTGCCTTCCGGATCCTCCTTTTAAAAAACTTTCGAACAACTAGTCTGGATATTCGACAACCAAAAATTGATGAAGCCCGACAAAAAAGTGAAGGATGAAAAGAAAACGCAAACTTCCGCATTTCTCTCGGGGCTTGACCAAGAATGCTATCATGTCCTTAAAGAACTTTGCGCCCCCGATATCCCAGAAAATAAATCCTTCCAAGATTTAGTCGCCATATGGACACTTATCTGAAGAAGAGGCCCAAAAGTCGAAAAGTGAAGAAAAGGACGGACACGTTATGGACGATGGCTCTTTTGAACGGCCTAAGCCCGAAAATTTACTACCTTCTGAACGCACTTTGCGAACCTGAGCTTCCGACTAAAAAAAGCTTTGATGAAATCGTACGACTTTTGGATTCATTTTTAATTCCTATGCCTCACAGAAAATATAAAGAACACGACAACTTTTTGTACAGTCGTATACCACCTTTTGATTCCTCTCAAGATTGGAAGATCTATCGTAAAAGCCTAAAGGTAAATTTTAAACTTTTTAATATCCCAAGAGAAAAATGGTCTTTGGCTTTATTGAGCAAACTCGACGACAGGATATTCGATTGGTGCAGAATCTCTGCGATCCCATCCCTCCGAACAAAAAGCCCTTCAATGAACTCGTTGGGATCATCGACAGCCTTTTTTTCCGCTGAAGACCAACGAAACTGAAGATCCTCCGAAAGAATGGAAGGACACACTTCTTAAGAATATGGATAAAAAAACGTATCAAATACTAGAACATTTATGCTCTCCATCTCCGATAGAAGATAAAACCTTCGAGATTTGATGGCTCTGGTCGAAGAATGCTATGAACGGAAATGCTATAAAAAATATCAAAAAGACGTCAAAACACCCCAAATAGCAGAAAAACCACTCGAAGATGGTAAAATACAAATCGACAATTTCGACCCCAACAAAGAAAGCTGGTCTGACTTCAAATCGAATTTGATAGAAAACTTCAAATTTTTAAACATCCCTAAAGAAATCGAATATGAAAAGAAAAAAATCTTATGATGAACTCGTGGCGATTTTGGACCAGCATTTTGATTTAAAGCCTAAAAATTGGAGTTTGTATAAAGAGCAACTTTGTGAGAAATTTGAGGTTTTGGGTCTTCCTAAAAATAAAACTTCAGATTTGATCAAAAATTTGGATCACATTGTTCAAGAGACGTGTACGAAGAACGATCTGCAAGTTCCACCTTTTGATTTTATCAAAAGCCAATGGCCTATTTATAAAGAAAGGCTTAAGAATTATTTTTCTCATAGTGGGACTCCCAAAGAAAAATGGGTTTTAACCTTTTTATCCGTTTTGAGCGACGGAGACTACGCAGTTTTGAAAAACCTTACATCACCACAAGTCCCAGAGTCCAAATCATTCGAAGAAATCAGCCAGATTTTGGACGACTACTACAGAAGGCGTCCGCTTGATAAACAGCCGGATTTCAACTATTTGAAAAACCTTCAGGTTTCCCTCATTCGCGAAATCCGTAGTTTGAAAAAGGCCGAAAACGAAATGGCCGAAGATTCTCTCAACAACTTCAAGAGCTGCTTGCAGAAGGAGATCGACCAGTTGGGATTCAACGTCGGGCAAAAGCGGAGCCGTAAAAAACAAAATAAAAAATGCAAATTTTAAACTGATAATAAAATTGTCTTTAGTCCGCATTTTTGTTCCCCAAAAAAGAGATCTCTCACTTTCTGTTTTTAACTTCCTTAAAGAAGTTATTGTGATACCCTCGACGTCGGATTTTTCGGGAAGGGTCTTCCAGACCCCGGAGAGTCAATTCGAATATTGATCTTTATCGATCTCAACTTTGTCTGTGGTGCCGGCCGGCCGTACCATTTTTTCCGGAACACTTTACGGCCACAGTTTCCAGCCGATTTTCACCAAATTTTCACACAACCTTCCTGAATAGTTGAACAAGAAATTATCGTCTTTGAATTTCGAAAAAATGGCGGAGATATGTCTGTTTGAAATTTTAAAAACTGCGCTGCGGCCGAACCGTTGTTCCGATTTTCACCAAATACTCCTTATATTTTTAAAAATTTTGGTGTAAAAAAATTATCAATTTTCTACATTAATTATCATTTTATTAGGAAGAAATTTCATACGTCCACCCGTTACGAGAGAGACCTCCCTTGGGCAAAATCCCATTATTTCTACCATGATACTTAAGAAAAATTTTCGAAAAAAGAACTTCCACCTCCGTTATTCTTCCCCTCACTTATACTTCCCCCTCCGTTATACTTCCCCTCCCTTATACGTCCCCCTCCGTTATACTTCCCCTCCCTTATACATCCCCTCCCTTATACTCCCCTCCCTTGTACAAAAAAACTTAGAAAATTTTTCGAAAAAAAAAACTTCTACCTCGGTCATTCTTTCCCTCACTTATACTTCCCCCTCGTTATACTTCCCCTCCCTTATACGACCCCTCCGTTATACTTCCCCTCCCTTGTACTTCCCCTCCCTTATACTTCCCTCCTAAATTTTGACTTCTCTTTAAGGAAGGAAGCTCTTCAAACTAGTACTTTTAAACTTTTCTGCTGCTGAAAATTTTAAAAAATCCGAAATATCAAGTGGGAGACAATTAAAAAAAATCTGTCCGTCCCTGACGGGGAGTCGAATAAAAACCGGCTTCCGTTTGCTTCAATTAATTCCGGTCGAAAAAGTTCAACATGGAAACGATAAAAATCACAAAATTATTTAAATGAGCGACGCCCGAATAAACGTCTACCATTTGCATCCTAATTGATTAATCAAACATTGATTTCTTAAAATATATTTAATGTGGTGGGTGTATGGTGTAACCTGGTCTAATGAAATTTCAGGCTGAAGACATAAAAATGAGTATTTTAATGGTGTTTTGAGAATTCGGCATTTCCTTTTACAAAAAAAGGTCCCCTGAAGCTTTTTTTCTTAACCATTTTAGAATAAAAATGATGGTAAAATTACAAAAATCGTGATTGTCCGGCCAATTTCTTGATAAGTGGGAGTTTCTTAGTTCTGATAATGGCCTCCGGGCAATCAGGGAGACAACATAATCGCTGACAATTGTCATAATTTTCGAAGTTTCGGCCACTGCCCCAAGCCTCCAAACGGTTTTGTCATTAATGGGAAGGAATGTTGGGATTTGTCCAATGATTCCAACAGGATTTTCTTTAATATTTTTTTTTAATTAACAAAAATGGCTTCCCATGGTTATCTTGTGTTAATTAGTGATTTTTAACGAGCTCTATGGCAAACAATTGAACTCCTACTTTCGTTACTAATGAGAGCGCGTCATTTCAGAGTTAATACGCTTCATATCTTCAAGAGGCTAAGATGTTAGTCAGCAAAGTAGAAAATCCTGAGGCTCCGGAATGTAAAACATGAAGCAGTTAAATGAAAAATACGCGGAGGGAAGCAGCGCATTTTGTTCTCCTCTCCCGTTGGCTTTGATCTTGTGAGTGAAAAATTGTTTAGAATAAGAACTCGAGACGAATTGGATGTGGGTTGGTTGATCGATCAGATAATAGGGAGTATAATTAGACGGTAGCCGGATCTTGAGAAAACACGTGGCTCTTTAATTCTAATTAAGGGATTTCGAGACTCCAGGAACGTCCCCACGCGTAGGACTTTTATAACACAAAAATCTTCCGAAGTTGGCAAATCCATTTCTTCCTTTTGATTGAGTAAAAAATAATCAAATTAGAACGAGTTATCACATTTGAGGTTCTAACAGATTTACTTAATTATAGACTAAGAGGACGTCTCAATTTCAATGGGATTGGAGTGGAAAAGTTTAAAGATGGAGGTAAAATTTTAATGTATGCACGTCCCTACCCGAAGGACCTTGATTTAATTTTCAATAATAACCCCCGTCCACGCTTGATGTTGATTGTTCTAATTGGCAATCCGTTGCCTCCGAATTCCCATCGCAAATTACAATATTTTAATCAGAATGTGGTGAAAAGTACTGATTTGAAGAGCTTCCAACGAAAAATTCCTTAAAGGGAAGTACCAATATAGGAGGGGGAAGTATAACGGAGGGGACGTAAAACGGAGGAGGAAGTATATGGGAGGGGAAGTTTAACGGAAGGGGAAGTATAAGGGAACGAAAGTATAACGGAGGGGATGTATAAGGGAGGGAAAGTATAAAGGAGGGGGAAGTATAAGGGAGGAGAAGTTTAACGGAAGGGGAAGTATAACGGAGGGGGAAGTATTTTGTTTTCTTTTTTTTTTCGAAAATTTTTTAACAGTTTTTTCAAGAAATTTTCTAAGGTTTTTTTAATGAGTTTTTTTTTCAAAGTATTTTTTTGTCAAAAATTTTTGAAGTTTTTTTTTTCTTAATTTTCCAATTTTTTTTCTGAAAATTTTTTTGTCAAGGTAGAAATAATGGGCTCTTTGGCCTAGGGATTTGCCTCTCGTAATGGGTAGAAGTATGTAATTTCTCCCTACTAAAAAAATTAAAATTAAAAAGTAGCTAATTTTTTACACCAAAAATTCGTTAAAACTATAAGGAGTAATTGGTGAAAATTTGGTGAAAATCGGACCAACGGTTCGGCCGCAGCGAATTTTTTAAAATTTCAAACAGACATATCTCCGCCATTTTTTCGAAATTCAAAGACAATAATTTCTTGTTCAACTATTCAGGAAGGTTGTGTGAAAATTGGCTGGAAACTGTGGCCGTAAAGTGTTCCGGAAAAAATGCTACGGCCGGCCGGCACCACAGACAAAGTTGAGATCGGTAAAAATCAATATTCGATTTGTCCCTCCGGGGTCTGGAAGACCCTTCCCCAACAACCCGACGTGGAGGGTATCACAATAACTTCTTTAAGGAAGTTAAAAATCTGTGAATGATAAGTTTCAATTGGGGGCAGGAATCCTAGGAAAGGCAGGCGAATCTTTGAATAGGGCTCCTTATTTTGCTTACCTTAATCCTCCTTTGAATACACCAATTAGTAGATGACCGCTCTTCTGTCTTGCCTCTTCCCCTTAGGAGAACGCTCAAATTCCGGCCGGGATGATCAAGTGCGCAGTTCCTCCTTATTTGTTTACGAAGTCTTAGGCCGTTTTATCCTATAACAAGAGCATAATAAAATTAGGAATGTTGACATTCAGCCTCGTAACGGCCTCAATAAACCAAATTACCATAACCCCTCTTTTGATATTCCAATTAAAATAGAAAATCCGTTAAATCCCATTTAACGGATTTAAATCGCGGGTTCATTGTGTCTGCCTAAAAAGCCAATATCCGCTCGTGCATAAATCTTAAGTGAATTATACCTCCCGAGCTCCTTTTTTTCAATACAGAATCGTAAGATAACGCGTTAATTGGATAAATTTGTCGAACGGATTTAACGGGATTAAGTCCACCTAGGGTCTGAAGACCTTTTTGTATTCGCCTTATTTAATAGGGCTGTTAACACGTTAAGGCGAAGACTTTTGCCCTACAGCGGGTTCGCCTTATGTCTTTCCCCTCCATGAAATTCCTAAACCGTGAAGCCTGAAGGTCTCAAACGGACGGAAACCTCATCTGCCTCTTTTCTTCATTCATCCTCAACCACTTCGGGGAAAGTTCTTCTCACCGTGAAAAGCGAACAAGGTGGACCTTCGACAAAAAAAGCAATATTTGATTCCCTCGTTAGCCGAAGAATGTGCCATCTCCTTTCTTCATTTTCGTCGGCGCCTTTGATGCGAGTTTTAAACCTTATTAAGGCTCATGTCTTTTTAATAAAATTTAAAAGAACAAAAAAATGGTCTGAAGCTCTCCCCTATGGAACGCCCTCAAAGTTGATTCTAAAAATAAAACGTATAACCCCAAAACTTTAGACAGATCTTCATTTTTGCGAATTCAAAAAAGCCCAGTGGCCTGTAAAACTCCACTAATCACTCCCCGGGGTCTTGGAAGACCCGAAAATTGGGTGCTACAACTTTTGAGGAAGTTAAAACCTCGAGTTTTCAAGATCTACCTACGCGGTGCCTTTTGAAAGACATGTTCCCTTCCCACATAACAACACTTCCTAAATCACAAATTTATATTCATATTGTTCTATTCTTTACGGCTTTTATTTTAAAACATAATTCTTTTCGGCCTGTCCATTTTTTAATTAAACGCTCCTCTCGAGAGGATGTTGAAAGGACGTTTACGACAAAATTAAACCGCTTCGAAATGAAAACCCGAAAGACAAAACGTGCGTTTTGATGTTTAAGATAAGTTGAGATTTTTAGAAACAAAAATTACATGTTATTTTGTTAATTTTTAAGAAAATGGCCTTTGGTTTGGTAATTTGTGACATTTTAACTTGATTATAAAGAGTTCGTGTGTAAATATAGTCGAGGGGTACCAGTATGTATAGGTTACCATATTGATTCCCATAAAAAAAATAAACTCCGATTCTGACAGGTAAACATTCTATCATGTCACGATCTTCCGGGTGAAGAGCATTCGTTTCCGATGTACGCGACTGAATTTTTGCTCCAAGTATGAAAAGTAATGTTGTTTTTTTTTAATTTTGTTTGTAGGGTATGGACAACCCTTGTTTTGACGGTGAGAGAGCCGGAGGTAAAGGACTCGCCGTTTACACGATCGACGCGGGCGGAGGGTCGCCTGGGACAGCGGACAACCGTAGGAATTTAAGACGTTCCGCCCGTGGAAGGACTCAACCGCCGCCGGCACCTTGTTTACATAAAGAATGGGGAGGATGGAGTCTGGATTTAGTTCCAGGGCAGACGGGAAGGCTCGCGTCTTTGGCGGCCGCGCTTCTACTCGCTACGCTCATCACGATCGCCGCTACTGCCGCTCTAGTCTACACCTTAAGAACAGGTAATTTCTAAACTTGAAGTTTAGAGCATTCTTTTGACAATACATAAAAATGATTCGTAAACTTGTCAGTGATTTATCACGCAGATTACTTTTTCAATTCAATTTCACGCCCAATAAACTTTCTTTACATAAAATTTCGCCATTAATTTTTATAAAATTTGACTTTTTGCCTTTTAAATCAATCATTTTGGCCTTTTTTTGGCCTTTTTTTAGCGGATAAAATTAATATAAATTTTTTTCATTTGGTACCTTTTGGTTATTTTTGTCATATTTTCTGCCCTTTTTTGAGAGTAAACATGTCGACATAATGAGGTTCGCCATAATGCATTTGACCATAAAATAGCAGAAATCGCGATTTGTTCACCATAAAAATTTTCTACTCAACGTAAAGAAAATAGTCGAATACTTTCGCCATAATGCATTTGAGCATAAACTAGGGAAGCATCTCACCATAAACTAGGGAAAGCGAAAGAGCAAGCCTATTTTCGCCGTTTAAAACGCGATTTGGCGAAACGACAATAACCTTAAAACTTGACAGTTCACCATAATGAATTTGAGCATAAACATCTCACCATAAAGAACAGATTTAACACTTGTCTTTTCGACATAAAATTTGTCGTTTCAACATAACGCAGTTAAACATAAAGGAAATCTTCATTTTAAAGTACTTGTCGCTTCGCCATAAAATTGTTCCTGTCGTCTGGGCTTAATACATATCACCATAAGCTAGCAAAGCCAAAGAGCAAGCCTATTTTCGCCGTTTCGTGATTATGGCGAAACGACAAAAACCTAAAAATTGAAAGTTCACCATAATGCAATGCGCACATCCTCGCGGGAGGAAAAAAATTAACCCCCTTGTGTCATGGAACGAGCTAATCCCATTGGCTGCCTGCTTGCGTTTTCTAGTTTATGGTAAGATGCTTTATGTTGAATTGCACTATGATGAACTGTCAAGTTTTTAGGTTTTTGTTGTTTCGCCATAATCGCGTTTTAAACGGCAAAATTAGGCTTGCTCTTTCGCTGTCCGTAGTTTATGGTGAGATGTATTATGCCCAAACGACAGAAACAGCTTTGTGGCGAAACAACAAGTTTGAAGAGAGGCTTTTATGGTAAGAAGCGTTATGGTGACTGATGACTCGTACTTTTGTTATGTCGACTTGCATTTATTGAAAAAGTCATTTATGGCGAAACGCTAAAGCATAAATGTTGAAATGCATTATGCTCAAAATTTTTGAACTTGTGACAGCTTTATGTTCAATTATGCCGAAACGCATTATGGTCAACTACTGATTCTTTATGTTCAACTGCTTTAGGGTGAAATGCGTTATGTTGAACGGTGTTCTCCCGCTTTTTTGAAAGAAGAAACCCCTTTGTACGTCATTTTTGGGGAGTTTTCTAAATTTTTTGCCCAAGCGACAATTTTTAAAATTAAATATAAGGAGTTTTCCATTTGTGCGAGATTTCCGGTGTATTCCCATGGCTCGTACAGTATTAATAAATAAGGCTAATTTAAAGATTTTTTTCGATACTCAAAGCTCTAATTATCAAAGTTCGATAATGACCTCAAAACCGGCTTATAGGGCTCGTTTACAGTCGCTATCGACATTTTAATAATTTCACCCATAATCGTCCACTCTGGAAACCGCTATTTGAACATCGTTGATAAAATAAAAATTATAAATTGTCTATTAAATAATTTTTTTAACGTTGTTTCAGTTCACACGAACTACCAAGCTGAACCAGTTTCAGCGGATTCCTGGTCGGGTGAGTTTATTTCTGCGTATTAAAATTTTAGGGGAGGGCCCAAAAGTTAAGATTGTAATGGATAGGAGTTGGAATTTTTGTCTTTTTGATTTATTTCCCCACCCACGTTTATTTCAAGTTTTGTCCTTTTTTTATTACCCCGTCCGCTTTTTTGTTTTGATATATGGGACACTACTTCACATTTTGTTTTTGAGCTTATGTTTTATAGGCTGTTCTCACTTTATTCTCGCCTTCAATGTTTTACAAGGTTCTGATTAGATTTAATGCCTTGCCAGATTTTTTTCCTCTCTATTTTTGCGGCTTTATTGAACTTTTTATGACATCCGTCAGTGACTATTTCACGGTTTGGACATCGTTATTATGGTGACTATTTTGTGCGGTCGGACATCTTGATAGTTTTTTTCTTCATGGCAGGAAAACACGACGGGTGTGACCGAAAGAGGCCGTTACAGGCGACTGATTCCTTATTTTCTTCACACAAGTCGCCTCCGAAGCAGTAAAAAAACTTTTTCGAATCAATTTCCTGAACATAGATTTTCAAGAAAAAAAGACTTGTTTTGACATAATTTGAACACGATTTTAAAAAATAAAAAAGTTCATCCGGTTTTAAAATATTCCGATATCTATCGTATGAATTAATCTTGAAAGCTGTCATTTTGTCAAAAAAAAAATTCGTACTCAAATGAAATAAGAGATGCCAAGATTTTTTATGAATTTTTATGAGTTACCGCATGAGATAAAAGACCAGAATTTGTGGAAAGTTATAAACATCTGCCGCACACGTACGCCACCCTCACAAAATGTGTAAACGCGTAGGAGTGAGGACTGGCAACTATCTTGAAAACGGTGGGTTTCAGGTGTCCTAAAATGTAGACAAAGGAAAAAGAAAAAAAATATTCTTGTTCTCCAAGTTTGGTTGTTGCACCAGATTTCAGGCACTTTGAAATGTGTACAGAAGGGTAGTAGCCAAAATTCCATTTGCCGCTTATGGAAATTGACGAAAAACCACATAGTAGCTGTTAGAAGTTCTGCCTAATAATCACTCTTTTTAGCCAGTTTCTTCCGTGTTTCTGCCCAAAAAACACCCGTTTTGCCTGTTATCCTTGATCTGTCTGCCTAAAAAACACCTTTTTTAGCCAGTTTCTTCCACCTTTCTGCAGAAAACACGGTGTTTTTCCGATTATCCTTGGCTATCTGAGTAAAACAATCCTTTTAGACGCTTTCTTTCACCTTTCTGCCAAAAACATACCCGTTTAACCAGTTATCTTTGGCTATCTGCCTAAAAAAACAACCTTTTTATCCAGTTTCTTCCACCTTTCTGCCAAAACCATTCCCGTTTAACCAGTTATCTTTGGCTATCTGCCTAAAAAACACCCTTTTTATCCAGTTTCTTCCTCCTTTCTGCCAAAAACACAATCGTTTATCAGTTATCCTTGGCTATCTGCCTAAAAAACACCCTTTTTAGCCAGTTTCTTCCACCTTTCTGCCAAAAACATACCCGTTTAACCAGTTATCTTTGGCTATCTGCCTAAAAAAACACCCTTTTTAGCCAGTTTCTTCCACCTTTCTGCCAAAAACATACCCGTTTAACCAGTTATCTTTGGCTATCTGCCTAAAAAAACACCCTTTTAGCCAGTTTCTTCTACCTTTCTGCCAAAAACACCCGTTTAACCAGTTATCTTTGGCTATCTGCCTAAAAAAAACACCCTTTTTATTCAGTTTCTTCCTCCTTTCTGCCAAAAACACAATCGTTTTATCAGTTATCCTTGGCTATCTGCCTAAAAAACACCCTTTTTAGCCAGTTTCTTCCACCTTTCTGCCAAAAACATACCGTTTAACCAGTTATCTTTGGCTATCTGCCTAAAAAAAACACCCTTTTTAGCCAGTTTCTTCCACCTTTCTGCCAAAAACATACCCGTTTAACCAGTTATCTTTGGCTATCTGCCTAAAAAAAACACCCTTTTTATCCAGTTTCTTCCACCTTTCTGCCAAAAAGACACCCATTTTACCGGTTATTGTTGGTCTATCTGCCAGAGGACTGGCAACGATCTTCAAAACGGTGGGTTTCATGTGTCCTAAAATGTAGACCAAGAAAACAAAAAAAAATTCTTGTTCTCAAGGAACGTTTTATGGGTTTTCTAGGGTGCGCCAGATTTCAGGCACTTCGAAATGTGTACAGAAATGGGTAATAGCCAAAATTCCATTTGCCGCTTATGGAAATTGACGAAAAACCACATAGTAGCTGTTAGAAGTTCCGTTTTTGATTAGAAATTTCCGATAACGGTTTTCGGATGAACAGCGCTGATTACGAAGACAATAAGGGAAAGTAAAAAAATTTTTCCAGATCTCTTTCGGGCGTTTTTAAAGTGGAGAAGTGCGGAAAAATGTGAGAAGGTACGTAACAAGCCGTTTATTCCCGTCCATTAACGTGGGACTCCTTGTTCCGTACCGGCAATTCCCCCCTTCTTCTCCCCCGTCTTGTTTATTCTTCGAATTTTTTTATTGTCTTTCCTGCTTCTCTCACGCCTCTCCGGAGGCCTTTTTCAATTTAAAAAACCCCCGCCTAGGACTATTAACAAGTCTGCCAACTTCGAGGGGATAAAGAAAAAAAAGACAGTCGAATATGTTCTTATTTTATGAATGGGGGGTCATGTAGTTGTAAAGTTTTGAGGTAAGTCCCTCCGCCCCCATTTGCTTCTGCTGTCGTCTTACGTTATGGGACTTGGTTGGCGGTAAATTTATTGTATGACAAGGCAAAATGTCGTTTTTATACTCTTTCCGGTCCCTCGGTTCTACGTCGGAAACAATTTTTTTTTCTCTTCTAATCCCAAGTTAGATCCATAATACTCTCTCCACAAAATCTAGTTACTATAATGAACGGAGAGGTTTTTGTTCAAAAACACCCATTTTACCGGTTATCCTTGGTCTATCTGCCTAATAATCACCCTTTTTAGCCAGTTTCTTCCACCTTTCTGCCAAAAAAAAAAAACGTATAAACGTTACCCTTGATCTGTCTGCCTAAATCACCCTTTTTAGCCAGTTTTTTCCTTAGTATATCTGCCTAAAAAAATAACCTTTTTATCCAGTTTTTTCCACCTTTCTGCCAAAAACACATCCATTTTACCGATTATCCTTGGTCCACCTGCCTAAAAACCAGCCTTTAAGTCAGTTTTTTCCAACTTTCTGCCAAATAAACACCCGTTTTGCCATTTATCCTTGGCAATCTGCCTCAAAAACATCCTTTTTAACCAGTTTCTTCCATCTTTCTCCCTCAAAAACACCCATTTTACCAGTTATCCTTGGCTATCTGCCTTAAAACCAGCCTTTCCTTGGCTATCTGCCTAAGAAAACACCCTTTTTATACAGTTTCTGCCACCTTTCTGCCAAAAAAAGCCCATTTTACCTATCCTTGATCCACCTGCCAAAAAACCAGCCTTTCAAGCCAGTTTTTCCACCTTTCTGCCAAAAACACATCCATTTTACCGATTATCCTTGATCCACCTGCCTAAAAACCAGCCTTTAAGCCAGTTTTTTCCAACTTTCTGCCAAAAACACACCCGTTTTGCCAGTTATCCTTGGCAATCTGTCTCAAAAAATCCTTTTTAACCAGTTTCTTCCATCTTTCTCCCTCAAAAACACCCAATTTACCAGTTATCCTTGGCTATCTTCCTAAAAACCAGCCTTTCCTTGGCTATCTGCCTAAGAAAACACCCTTTTTATCCAGTTTCTTTCACCTTTCTGCCAAAATACACCCATTTTACCTATTATCCTTGGTCCACCTGCCAAAAAACCAGCCTTTCAAGCCAGTTTTTCCATCTTTCTGCCAAAAACACACCTTTTACCAGTTATCCTTGCCAATCTTCCTAGAAATCATCCTTTTTAGCCAGTTTCTTCCATCTTTCTGCCTCAAAAACACCCATTTTACCAGTTATCCTTGGCTATCTGCCTAAAAAACACCCTTTTTATCCAGTTTCTTCCACCTTTCTGCCAAAAACAGACCCGTTTTATCAGTTATCCTTGGCTATCTGCCTAAAAAACACCCTTTTATCCAGTTTCTTCCACCTTTCTGCCAAAAACAGACCCGTTTTATCAGTTATCCTTGGCTATCTGCCTAAAAAACACCCTTTTTATCCAGTTTCTTCCACCTTTCTGCCAAAAACAGACCCGTTTTATCAGTTATCCTTGGCTATCTGCCTAAAAAACACCCTTTTTATCCAGTTTCTTCCACCTTTCTGCCAAAAACAGACCCGTTTTATCAGTTATCCTTGGCTATCTGCCTAAAAAACACCCTTTTTATCCAGTTTCTTCCACCTTTCTGCCAAAAACAGACCCGTTTTATCAGTTATCCTTGGCTATCTGCCTAAAAAACACCCTTTTTATCCAGTTTCTTCCTCCTTTCTGCCAAAAACAGAATCGTTTTATCAGTTATCCTTGGCTATCTGCCTAAAAACACCCTTTTTATCCAGTTCCTTCCATCATTCTGCCATAAAGACACCCATTTTATCGGTTACCCTTGGTCCACCTGCCTAAAAAACACCCTTTTCAGCCAGTTTCTTCCATCTTTCTGCCTAAAAATACCCGTTTTACTCGACCGCTACAAGAGAACCACTATATTGGAAAATTTCACACACCCCCTCCCCCCCCCTTTCGGGATTTTCCTAATTTCCACGGTTAGCCATGAAACAACCGTATTTCCGGACGTTTTCCACGCCCTCTTTCGCGCAATAACTCCCTAACGAACCCCTAGTCTCCGTGGCTCTCGATAAAGAAAAATTAAGTCCAACTCCACCTATGGAATTCCAAACGAAGGCCATTCGCGGCTGATTTCCGACGGAAAAAAACGGGGTGGAAAAAAATAAATCCCTAGTTCCCTGACTAGGGCATTTTTCATCTATCAAGTCACGGACGAGCTCAACTTCACGGAGGTTGATCCCAAAGGAATTACGAAACGGAAAGAGCGGAACAAAAAAAAACCAGTAAAGATCATCAAATGACGATTATTTTTAAAACGAGATTACCTCTTTTTTTTCATACGTCAACGGTTTTGTTGAAAAATCGTCCAGAAGCTTTTAAAAACGAATTCATCTTTCGTTTCCCACAGCATTTCTTTTAAAAAGCATTACCAACGTTGCAGCTCCCTGACATAAAGTTAAAATTAATTTAAGTCGTCGCATTATAACAAAAGAGGCAAGTTTACTAACTGCTTAAAACGCAAGTTTTAATAGGGAAACGCTAGAGAAAACTTCTTAATTAATTTTTTTAATATTTAGAATTTAAATTTATAAATGTCGTGTTAAAAACTATTTTCCTTTTCCTACCAAAATTTAGCATAAGAAAATTCAGAGAAAAAACACTTCGTAAAAATCCCTTGAGATACAGGCTTATCCTGACTTTTTAACTCTCCGCATAAAACTTTTGCATATTTGAATGAAAAAACTTTTAAATAAAAAAAAAGAAATCCTAAAGTAAAAAGAAAGAATTTTTTTTATTTTTCAGGAAATAAAAATAAATTCTATCCGTCATCGTGGAGAGAAAGAAAAGAGCTCTTGGAAAGTCCTTTTCGCCTGTTATTTAAATAAAAGAAAATGGTATTTTCTTCATCAAAACGTCAACTCGCTTTAAAATTGAATCAAAAATAAAAGGAAAAAACATTTTTATTTGAATTTTAAACAATTTCCCATGATTGGTAAACTTAAAATGAAGGAAAATGAGAAAAAATGGGGCTTTTCGGTGAACGGGGGGGTTGGAAAAGCGCAAACTCAAGGGAGGAATTCGAAGCTCCTCGATCCCTTCTGGTTTCCTGTCTTTGCAATTTAAACATTCACTTGCTCGATTCCTCTGCATTCTCCCCGGGCGATTTATTTTTATTTTAGATTTTTTAAAGATCTCATCAATAAAAAACTAACGCAATCTTTTTCCTTCAAGACCTATTTTTTAATCTAAAAGACAAACAAAATTTACAGGAAATTGGAAAAAAATTAATTCGATTTGCTCACTCATTAATTTTTTTTTATATGAATGATGATTTTTTTTATTCAAAAATTAATTTAACTTCCGCTTCCCCTGCGCAAATATCCGTGGTTTGCTTATTTTCGGAGCTGAATTGAAATTTCTATTTTAAAAAAATGTGAAATAAATATTTTTATTTGCTCTATTTAAGCAATACAGGGTGTCTGGAAACACTCTGGGAGAGCGTTAAAAAGTGGGTTTATGAAAAAAACGTTAAATATAAACCCCCCTTAATTTAAATCGAAGAATTTGATGGTGTAGATTAAAATGCGTTTGGATATACAGGGTGCCCCCAACAGAACCTAACTTCGTTATTTCAAATGTGAACCCATATTTTTATTTCAGATACGTAATCTACGCAAAATTTCAAGTTGATTTGACTATTCATATCACCATTTTTGACGACTTTAAAAATGTCAAATTTTAGCGTTTTTCGCGCTAAAATCCGTAAAATCGACCTAAGAGACTTATTTTTGTCCAAAGATTCCAATTATCTATTAAAATATTTGAATTAAAAATAAAATGAGTCTCTTTGGTCGACTTTAACGGATTTTAGCGCGAAAAACGCTAAAATTTGACATTTTTTAAAGTTGTCAAAAATGGACGAATGAATAGTCAAATCTACTTGAAATTTTGCGTAGATTACGAATCTGAAACAAAAAATAGGGGTTCTTATTTGAAATAACGAAATTAGGTTCTATTGGGGGCACCCTGTATATCTAAACGCATTTTAAACTACACCATCAAATGCTATTACACACATCAAATTCTTTGATTTAAATTAAAGGGGGTTTACATTTAACTTTTTTTCATAAAACCACTTTTTAACGCTCTCCCAGAGTGCCATTTTCGGGACACCCTGTATATGACAGTGTATTCTAGAAATTTTATAAAACGAGATCTAGTAGGCAGAGGAACTACATGATTTTTAAAAAATAAAATCGTTTTACCAGTTAATTGGCGGCTTTCATTTCTTATAAAATTCTAAAGAAAAATCGGTATTTTGAATAGTTGAGTAAGATAATCGAGAATTATTCAACACCTAAAATTAAGAAATAACGTGCGAGATTTTTTTTTTTTCTCAAACGGATCGCGTGTTTTGGTTGTTTTACTTTCTCTCTTCTTATTATTTCTAGTAATAAACATTAAAACACCTACTTATTCATAATTTTTAGGGGTTTCTTTTTTGAAAGTCTACCATGTGGGCGGCTTTTCTGGTTGGTTTTTTGATAGCTATTGATGGCCTATTATTTTTAAAAACCAGAATAAAAGCGGGAATCGAGTTTTGACTATTTTAAGTAGCCGTTGACTCAAATTTATTGATTTGAAGACAAATAAAACAGGTTTGTCAAAAAAATAGTCAGTGGGTGATCCGATTAAGATCGGACGTCAGGATAAAAGTGGCTACCTTTATCTTGATTATCTTGGTAAAGAATGAGGAATTTGGAAAGGCGGAGAATCCTTTAAAACCGATCATCCGTGTCCTCCCTAAACGGACGTGGAAGTCGCCGGCTCCCAAAACTTTGTGGTTCCCATCGTTCCGCTTAAGATTTTTTTAGTCCTTCCGAGATCGAAAAAATAGAGAACATTTTTTTCTAACAAGACCGCAAGCTCTCATAATTCTTTTTTTCTCCTTTTCTGTGTGACCGGGGGTTTATAATTACGTCCTTAATGAGGTTCAACTCCCCCTCCCGCCTTTTATTAAGTCATCAGAAGATTTTTGAAAAAGGGCGACAACACGATAGATAATAAAAAATGATAATAATTAACGTGTATTTACCGGCCAAATTACGTCTACTTAATTTCTAAATAAGTACTTTATAAAAATTCTAATGACGATAATTAAAACGTTTCCGTCCTTGATTTTATTCATTGATAAATTTTTTATAAGAAAATTCACAATTTCCTTGACAAACGGCAAATCCATTTTAGTTTGGGAACCAAAAAAATTGACGACCGAAACAGAATTGAACCAGAAAACTCTTAAAAGTCCAAAATTAGTGTGAAAATGGCATTTTTTTATACTTAAAATTTCGATTTTAACCCCTAATAGCCTGTTTTTGGCCAAAAAGCCGAGAAAAACGTAAAAAATTTGACGAAATTGGGACAAAATAGCAAGGAAAGTGTACAAGAAATTGGAGAAATTGGAATTTATCGGCCAAAAAACCGAGAAAAACGTAAAAAATTAGGTGAAATGGGGGTTTCTCGGCCACAAGAGCGAGAAAAGTGCTCAAGGATTCGATAAAATGGTGGTTTTCTGGCCGAAAAAACCGTGGAAAACGTAAAAAAATTATGCAAAATGGGGTTGGTAAAATGGGGATTAATCGACCAAAAAACCGAGGAAAACCTAAAAAAGTAGGTGAAATTGGGATTTCTCGGCCACAAGAGCGAGAAAAGTGCTCAAGGATTCGATAAAATGGTGGTTTTCTGGCCGAAAAAACCTTGGAAAACGTAATAAAATTATGCAAAATGGGGGTTAGCCGGACAAAAGAGAACAAAAATGTACAAGAAATTGGTAAAATTGGGATTAATCGGCTAAAAAACTGAGAAAAACCTAAAAAAGTAGGTGAAATGGGGGTTTCTCGGCCAAAAGAGAGAGAAAAGTGCTCAAGAATTCGATAAAATGAGGGTTTTCTGGCCAAAAAACCGAGGAAAACGTAAAAAAGTAGGTAAAATGGGGGTTTCTCCGCCAAAAGAGCGAGAAAAGTGCTCAAGAATTTGGTACAGTGGGGTTTTCTTGGCCAAAAAAACGAGGAAAACGTAAAAAAGTAGGTGAAAAGGGGGTTTCTCGGCTAAAAGAGCGAGAAAAGTGCTCAAGAATTTGGTACAGTGGGGGCTTCTCGGCCAAAAAAACGAGGAAAACGTAAAAAAGTAGGTGAAGTGGGGGTTTCTTGGCCAAAAGAGCAAGAAAAGTGCTCAAGAATTTATTACAGTGGGGTTTTCTTGGCCAAAAAAAACGAGGAAAACGTAAAAAAGTAGATGAAAAGGGGGTTTCTCGGCTAAAAGAGCGAGAAAAGTGCTCAAGAGTTTGGAAAAATGGGGGTTTCTCGGCCAAAAAAACCGTGGAAATCGTGAAAAAAAAAAAAAAAAAAAAAAAAAAAAAAAAAAAAAAAAAAAAGGTAACAATGAAAGTCACCCAAACGTCAATAATTTCATGTTTCTTGGCCGAAAAAGAAGAGAAAACTCTTGCGAAATGGGGCTTTTGGCTGGTAAATCTAGGAAAACACCCGAAAACTCGGCAAACTGTACGTTTCTGGGATGAAAACGCCTAAAAACTTGGTTTCTGACCCCACAAAACAGTTGAAAACTCCTAAAATTGTCACGAAAATGGCCCATCAAATCAACCGCATCATGGAATATATGGAGCAAATTGAATGTCCGGATTTACATAATTAGACGCATCAGCGTTGCTAATTTCGTCCTATTCAATATTCAAATGCTTCTAACGGCGTAAATAAAATATGAAAATTTAATATTTTAGGTCAAAGTTTTGTTAAAAACAAATGAATTTTTTATTTAAAAAGCGGAGGTATTTCGTGGTAATAAAACTGAATTAAAATTTCGAGACCTCGATTTGGGTGCAAATGAAAGAGGGCCCCCTGGAAAGTAAAAGAAGATTAGATTTTTTGTAATTTCACCCAGGTTGTGAGCTAATGCAACCCGGAACAAGGGCGTATTATAAAGCAATTAGTCAACATCGCCGGAGACAGGATAATTTCTTTGTCCCCTAAAAAGTCGCCCTAGTTCAACTTACTAATGAGAACGGTACTCTAGACGATTTAACAACCAAAATTGTTTTAGGTGCCTTTTTTTTCTTACTCTCTTATCTTTATTTCCAACTCAATCTTCTCCCGTTGTTTAACTACCTTCTCCCTTAATTATGTCCATTTTTTTCTTTTTCTAAAGAAAGCCGTTTTATGACAATGATATAGGATGTACAAATGGTCGTTTTTTGAAATCTTGGAATTTTTATGGATTCTACGCGATTTATGGAAGGCGGTGGATGAAACGTCGAAATCGTTCCAGGCTAACGATCAAACAGGTGCAAATAAAGAATGACGTAATGATCGGAACGAGCGATGGGAACTTATGCATTTTGCATTCGAATCGATCATCGATTTCGTCCTTGGCCTCTTCTCAAATTCAACCGTTTTAAATATAAAAACGTGATTTGTAAAGCTGGTTTTGGTCAAAATTTGAACTGTATAACATTTCGTAAATGACAGGTGGAAAGTTCTGCGTGTAAACGACAGAAATGTTTTTGACGTTGAAGTTTCATAGAATTTGTGCTGTGAAATTTATTCCATACTGGTTTATTTCTGATATGTTCTGTATCACAATGACCTCTTTGTTGGCCATAAATTAGAAAAAGACGACTCGAATGAGTTTAATTTTTATTAGTTTCGTAAATCGATAAAATAATGGAAAAGCCATATTGGAGGGATTGGTCGTTGCCATTTAAGAACAGGGGTTTCTCCGCGGGAGGGCCTACCCCGCGACTGCCCACTCTCGGTCATTCGAACAATAGAAGGCCCCGTCTTTCTTAATTTACATTCGCTAAAAGGAATATCAGACCGAGTTATATTTCTCTTGATGAATAGAGGTCCCAGCTCTTCCTTCCCTGAGCTATAAATATCAAGACTGTATCACCTATTGTACTCCATAAAAAGAAAGGAGAAGAAACGTTTCCATAACGTCTATTCTTCTACATCTTCATTCCTATTTAGGAAGACAAATCGCCCTAAAGTTTATCTTTTTTTTTGTTTCAGCCGAAATGCTGGTTTCCGGTGAATTTCGCATAATGAACGAGCCTTTCAGGTCGACGTATTTAGACCAGGGTTCGGTCCCGTTTCGGAAACTGAGTCGAGAAATCTCCGAACAGTTGGAGTCATTGTTCAAGCGTTCTTTGCTCTGGTCCGACGTACGGAAAGCGATGGTTACGAGCCTTTTGCCAAATTTAAAAGTGAAATGTTCGTTAGTTTTAAAAGCTAAGCGAGGTCTGACTGCGAGTAATGTCGGTCTTGCTTTTTTGAACGGTCTTAACCACACACACGGCCACTGCTGGCTTGGAAAATTCATAATCGATATACAGTCTATAAGTTTTTCCGCGATGACGGAAGAAGTGTCTTGGTCTCAGTGGTCGGACTGGAGCGAATGCACTGCTCTTGATGTCAAGAAGCCGCTGTTTCTTTTCCGAAAAAGAAAACGAGTCTGCCTTTCTGATGGTTTGAAATTGAGCAGACCAGAACCATGTCTGGCGCTCGGTTCAACTGGAGATTTTGAAATCGAAAAATGCGAAGTTTCCGACACCCTCGAAGCTGAGATCAACGAAACAATAAATGAGACTACGACTCCCCCTGAAACCACAGTCAAGATTCTCATCAATACCGATGTGGAAAAAACAACCGAGGAAGCATCCACAACTACCATACGAACTAGTACAGAATCTCAAGAAAAATCCTGCCTCGAATGTAACGTCGGTGAAGTCTGCGTTGCTTTAGAAAACGACCCTGTCCCCATATGTAGAACCAGCAAAGACCCTTAGATCCTACCGGGTGCGGCGGACTCTGCAAACTGGATCTTGAAATTTGTACCAAACTCACCGACTACGCCCATCGGTAAAAACCTGATCTCTTTTATCCATGTTTTAACTCCTTTTTAGCTGCGTAGACGATTCCAAATGCCGAGATGATGAATGGCAGTGTGGGAACGCTTTATGTATACCATTGATCAAAAGATGCGATGGTCACTTCAACTGCTACGATCACACTGACGAAAACGACTGCTGTACGTATTATTACATTTATAGTTTTTTACCTAATTTTTTTCAGATTGCGATTTAAAAACGCACTTTCAATGCGGGAAAAACCTATCGTGTTTGCCCAAAAGCAAAAGATGCGACGGTATCGTTGACTGTTGGGATGCAGCAGACGAATCTAACTGTACTATAGGTAAAATATTTTTTCAGTATTCTTTTACCTTAAAATATCTTTTTAGCTTGTTTAAATTCAACGCAATTTACGTGCAATAACAGCCAGTGTATACCAAGCAAGAACTTCTGTGATGGATTCGTAGATTGTGAAGATCATTCAGACGAGCCTTTCGGTTGCGGTGGGGTTTGCAAAAGTCACGAATGGAGATGCGAGTAAGTACTCAGAATTGGCTAAAATTACAAACCTATAAAAGTATATAAAAAGAAGAATCATCATGACTTTTTTTTATAGTAACGGACGTTGCATCGTGAAAAGAGACGTCTGCAACGGCCACGACGACTGCGGTGATAACTCCGACGAAAAGAAATGCGGAAGACGCACAAAACCTCCCACGACTGGTTCCTGAATGAAATCTTCAAAATTCTGAAAAAATGGCCAAAGAAAATTTAAATTTTTTTTAGATATTATTAAAACTAGAGTTTTGTAAATATTTCCAGTATTAGGGTTCAGTATTCTTCATTTACAAAATCTCTCAAGTTTCAAGCTCAATATTCGATTTTAAAAAATCTATTTTATTTGCGATTTTAGATTTTTAGCTGATGAAATCAGTCTAAAGCGTAGAATTAGACATTTTTTATTTAAACAAAAAAATCGTGGAGTAGGCCAAAAATGGCATCTTATCCCACCAGATGTAAATATTGTCCCTTTTTTTTATTTATTTTAAAAAATTATTTGTAAAAAAAAATTAAAATTATAATTTAAGGTATTCATCACTTAATTTAGAACCGTCCTTTTTAAGTTATATTTTAGTCATTACCTTAGTTAATAAATTTGAGTGTTTCTAAATATTTACGTTGATATTTTTTAAAAAATTCGAGTTAAAATTGTGTACATTTTAAATATTTTTCTAAAATAAATTGTAAATTTCTTTGTTTTACTTTAATATGTCTTTGAATCTTTCCTATCCTTTCCTACTTGAGGAAGAAAGAATTTGAGGTTATTTTAGAGGTTACCTCCGGGTTACCATGTTCTAACCTGTCTTCGAGAATCTATTCGTCTCTCGTGATTTTACCACAATATAAACATATTGATATTTTTACATATTGATTATATTTTTATACAAAAATTTAAATTCAAAAAAATGAATGACAAAATTAACCAGTGCTATCTTGATTCATACCCATTTCCAATAGATGATGAAATTAAAAATGACGAAACCTTAATGCCAAAAGAGGAATATGACACGAATATAAAATTTGAAACATAGGAGGCCTTCGTCATCAAATAGAATGTTTGAAAGAGATGGTCGTCTTTCCTAGGAAGTATAAAAATTTCGTGGATGCCAACAAGATAGAGGCGCCTCAAGGAGTGATTTTCTACGGCCCTCCCGGAACCGGAAAGACCCTTCTGGCACGCGCTTTGGCAAACGAATGCTTGATTATGTCTTCTCCATGAGATTCATATCGCGTCGTTCTACCGACTTTTTTGATAAATACTTTGGCGAATCAGAACGAAAGTTAAGAGCGGTTTTTAAAGAGGCACAGAAGAAGCCGACTATTTTGTTTATAGATGAGCTTGATGGGCTATGTCAGGCAGGTCTTCAGAACAAAGCCATGCATATTCTGCAATCGTCTGTACTCTACTGAGTCTAATGGATGGCTTAGAATCAAGAGGAACGTCATAGTCATCGGAGCGACCAACAGGCTTGATACGATCGACCCAGCTCTACGACGCCCAGGAAGATTCGACCGCGAACTCCATTTCCCACTTCCCGACCTAAGCGCCAGAAAAGAAATCTTAAGAATCCATTCAAAAAACAAAAGTGAAATTCTGATAAACCGAATATCTGAAATAACTCACGGCTTTTCGGGTGCAGAACTCAAATCTTTATGCACAGAAGCAGTATTTTCATTTTTAAAACGAAAAAACCCTGATCTATACAGCCAAAATATGGTTAATATTCCAAAATTAGATGTCCAACTAGAAGATTTTGAAAAGGCCAAAAAAAATATGAAAGAACCATCTTTTTTGTTTAAAGGCTGCAAACTTCCAGAATATCTAAAACCGATTTTTGAGCCCACAATCGAAAAAATTTCAAATCTGATAAACAGTGAACAAATAAAAAAACTTTTGATCATCGGTGGAAAGACTGAAACGAAATATGTATGCGATGCTATTTTAAACATCGCAGATTTTCATTCTCTTATTTCGATTGAATTACTACTTCTTCAAGACAGATTAGACGAAATTTGCAGCCATCTATCATCTCTACCGCTGGGTGAAAAAACCTTAATATGGCTCGGTGATGTCTCTCAGTTAGACAAAAGCGTTTATCTTTTGTCAAAATTAAACGACAATATGGACATCCTAATTTAGGTAAAAGCGAGAAGAACATTCCGATATTTTTAGCGAGTTCAGACATGAAATATACAAAATTGAGATAACAAAAGATCAAATAATGGAATTTTATGACAGCATTTTGGACAAAATAAACGCTGCATATGAGGGAAGCACAAAAAAGCTAAAAGTTGACTTCAACATAAAAGACATTCGGACAGAAATAATGTCGGCGACTGAAGAAAAAGATTGCGAATCAATAATCGATTTATATTGGGCGTTAAGTAAAACAATAAAAAAGGAACAAAATAATATCCTACTCAAAATAAATACGAACTCGACAGGTTTAAAAAGCTATCTTAAAAAAATTAAAATCAGGATTAAAAGGTTGTTTTTATTAATTTTTTTAGTTTAGCCCTATTTCAGATATCGGGAAAAAATCACAAGATAATGAATGTTAGGATTTTTCCTATTGGACGACTCAAGTTAACCTTGAGGACAAGAAATTCTTGGCAAAGGTCAATCAAAAAATCATAAATTTAGAATAACATACATAATTGTATTTAATTAATGATATTAATGTACATCTAGTAATTAAAGGTTAAAACATTGCTGAATAAGAACAATTATTTAAAAGATTTTTTTCTTATTGTTTTACATTCTCAGATAATCTTTTCGCACATTGCTTTCTATTTAAGGATTTAATTGAACAGTTAAAACACTAAACAACAAGTCTCACAACAATAAAATGAGGTGACCTTTTTTTTATTTTTTTTAAATAATTTTTTATCAATACTTGCACATAATGAAGGCACGAGGAAATTAAAAAACACTCTTTCTGGCAACATTTGAGGAGTTAGGTTCGAAATAAAAAAAGGAAAATCCCAAGTACTTACTTTCCCTAGTCACTCTAAATTATTATCATCTATATAATAATTTGAATAAAATAAAAAATATATTTAAAAAAAATTCATGGGAAAAGGGTTTCTATACAATAAATTAAGCCACAATCAGTGACGAATCTATAAAGTCTAAACACTTAATACTAAATCTATTTTTTTTCATACCTTAAAACATTTAGATATTTTTTTTTAGAAAAAAGATAATTTTTGACATGCATTTTGTAAATGCAAAAAAAATTTTTTTTGCTAAAAATTTGGTGTACCCTTAAAAAAATTAAGTCCGAATGGAAAAGAAGATACACATTTAAAAAAAACTTAAGGGAATGTACAATTTTTTATATTCAGTGAATGGGGGCGTATGCACATCACAGCAATAGGGAAAGGGCAGGTCAGATCAAAACTAAAGAAAAAAAACCCTTGAGATAACAATAGAAAATAAATTAGTTAATTCTTTGGTATAAGGCCTGAAATTTGGACGGGAAAAAATTATGAGATCCCCACAATCAAGAAATTTGAGGTAGATTAAAGGGTTTTCTTAGAACGTGGGGAGAGGAATTTTTATAACAATAATAAAGGACAATTTGAGGGTCAACAGGACCCAAAACTAAGGAAATTTATTGGCCAATCGATTGAATTTTAAAATCAAATTTTCAGTCATTTTATAAAATTTAGGCCGTCTAATTTCTCTTTAAATAATGGTCCCAGTCCTATTTTGAAATGGAAAAAAAAGGAATGTAACCCATCACAGAATAATAAAACCCTCAACTACATTTTTGTCGATTAACTAATTTTTTTTCCGTTTGTTATCACAATTTAAAAAAAATCCTTTTGTACTATACAGAATAAAAGCTAATGGATAATTGACAAAGAAGGTATAGGTGGCAAAAAAAAAAAAATTATGAGCAGTTCAAGCAGTGAGCAATTGCCCTAAATAATCCTGATACAAAATGATTTAAAAATTAAAAAAATAATAATAAGCGAGCGAGATTTAAAAGGCATAGAGAGTTATCTTATAAACTAAGATTTAATTTAAATAATTTGTTTTATATCTAAAAAATAATAACAACCTTTATAGCTCATTGTTTTAAGAAAAACTTAAGTACGACTTAAAATGAGCAACTTTTACTTCATTTTTTTTTTTTTTAGAGTTTCTTTTTAAAGCTGTGTTAAGGGGTCATTTTGGTGCGATTAGACATATAATAGGGAAACCTAAAGTCCAAAATGGAAGAGATATAATTTAAAAAAAATGATGTCTCACTCGTATCCGTCCTGTACCGATATGAGTATGAAAAATATACTTAAAATTATACTTATGATGTAAAAACTTTTTTTTTCTTGGTATTTTCCCATGTAAGTGGCAGGTGGTCTTTGGTGTTAAGTCGAATTTTTTTCTTTTTTTTTAAGCGAAATACATGACTTTTTTAGTGTCGGCATGGACTGTGATCGCTCTTGCCATCGCTCCTGGGGTTCGGTCTTCGCTGCAGCCTGATTGATGAGATCCTTCACCGCTGAAAATAAAATGAAAGTGTTATATGAAATTAAATTTTAAAATGAGTACCTGTCGTGTTCTTTTTCGACGAGATGGTACCGAGCGCGGAAAGCGACGAGATGAGCGTAATACGCTGGCGCGGGTATCGAGACGGATCTTGTGCAACGCACGTACGTATGACAGAGTTGATAAGTTAAACATTGAAGTTCGTCCGAATCGAAATGATTGTCATCCCACAAAACATGATAGTGTGAAGGCCTACTCGTGCCCTGAAAATAATGTTAATTTGGGCTAAAAGTCAGAAAATAATTTTTACCTGAATTCCTTGATGACTGCAAAGGTAAAAATCGAATTCGGTCGGATGTGTGATGCCTACGTCGACAGTCGTACCTGCCGGAATATTTCCAGATTTTCCACTTTGCTCTTTTTATCAGCACAGAATAATCTACAGCAAAATGAGATGAAAATTAATTAATTATTATTACCTAGTATGATGTCGTTTTTGAACAACGATAAACGTTATTCCTGGTTTGTAATCGCCTTCTAATTTAATGCATGCTTCTCGGATGGCCGTCAGTTCATGTTGAAGTACCTAAAAATATAATTATAGAAGACAAATTAAATAATTAAATAATTTACATGTAAAAATTGGCCTTCAGAGACACCATCTCGGTATAAAATAATTCTATGAGGTTTGTATCCTCCCGTACTTTTGTAAAACATAATAAGCAACTCCCTGAAAAAAATAAATTTTAGTACTATGGCTTAACATTCATAGTTGGGCGTATTCGTATTTACTAATATGAATACATTTTTGTAATACCTCAACTCTGCTTGACATTTTTAAAAGGAAATTGAAAAATCGATGAAAAGTATTTACCTGACCATGGAAGAAAGTTCCTGAATGATTTCTTGTCTGTGTTGCTGGACACGGACAGTGGCTGCGTATCTGCTCGGGTGAGCATCCATGGAGCCGACGACAGCGGCGATCGAAGGTTTTTGTTGTCTCCTGCCGGAGGATGAGTGACATCCGCACCGAGGAAGATGACAGGCTCGTTGAAAACTTTCGGCCTGATACTTGGCACCAAAATGCTGTTAATCCCGCCAAGTTTCACATTGATTTTAAGACAGAGGTTCGACAATGTCTGCGGTGACGTTTTATTCACATTCTTCGCCTGGACACATTGCGTCGCCATTCCTAATACTGTATCGCCGACTCTTTTCACTTCAGCTGCAAAATACAACAATAAAAATACTTTAATTTTTTTAGCTTACCATAAACTGGAGTTTTTCCAGGAAGTACAACCACAACAAGCTGTAAAGCTTGAAAACTTGTTTTAAGATAACGGAACATTGGCTCCACTTGGTCAGGCCCAGTAGCGTATTTACCTATAAAATTTTTGATTAAAATTATACTTTGAAAGGAATATAAAACTAACAAAAGCAGGGTTGACCGATGATAGGCATTCCAGCATCATTGCTTATTTTTTGAAGTTGTTGTGTAAAATTTCTAAAATAAAAGTTTTAAAAACAAAAAAAGGTAATCGGTAATTACCTTAGGGCGTCTTCTCTGACTGTCCTTTGAGGGGCAAAACATGCGATTGCCCAAACTCGAATTTCGACCCCTGTAAAAAACTGCTTTCCTCTATCCCAGACACCTTGATTTGGCAACGCTTGCTGTTTAGACGAAAGAAGACCTTGATATCCTGCTTCGAAAATAAAATTAGAATGCGAAACATCAAAAAATGATATCAACTTACAATTTGATTGGGTAGATTTTGAGCACGTCCGCCATATTGGAGTTTGGGAGGAGGTAGAACACGTCCTCTCACTTCCATCATATTGTTTGAGATCGCCAAACCGAATTCTTGTACGTAAGCGTCATTATTGAAGTCCGCTCGTCTCACTAAATTGTTTATTTCCCTCTCCCTATCCGGAGCAGAACGAGCCGTCGCTTTTATCATAGTCGAAGTTTGCATATCAGTCAGTTTTTTAATACAACGCTGCCCAGCAACAATGTTACAAACCTTAAAAATTGGTCCAGTTTAGCCACATTTTGGAAATCGGCAATTTTGATGAAAATAGAAGTTTTAAGTAAAATGAAGAAAATTACCTCCAATGGTAAGTATGTGTGTTTGTGCTCTGCCCTACTTGCAGACAAGGTAAATGTGGATACCTTAATTTCATTTTGTATTTGTCTAAGAAATACTTGGCCACAGTGCATTCGACAGTCTGTCCGTTTTCAAGTTGCAGAGGAAACCTGAAAAAATATTAAATTAATTAAAGAAAAAGAAAATTTCTTTACGTACGATTGCATTTGTGCAGGTCTTCGAGTAACATTGCAAACTCTGTATTTACGTCTCATTGTGCCGCAGTGTGTAATTTCAATCTTGAGCCCTTTGATCTCCTTTGTAAATTTGACACGTTGCGAATCTGTAAGCGGTTTCCTCTGCTCGTTGATATCCCGCATGTCGAGGACTTCGCACATAAATTCGATGACGGGCTGCTTTGTAAAATGCGGTCGCCGATACGTCAATATTCAGCATCATCTTCCACTGGGAAGGGCGGACGGACTGATGGAAACCGAACCAAACTTCACGACCGCCTCCTAATGGATGATAATAACCGTCGGGAGATGAGAAAAATGATCGACCCACTGGCGTGTATGTCATCGATGGTAAATGTCGCATAACAACATCCAAAGCCTAAAAAGAAGTACTAGTTTGAAAACTTTCAACGAAAACTCCCTTTAAGAGTATCAAATTTCTACCTACTAAAAAAATTTTCTAAAAAACCAAAAATTTGTAAAAGAGTAATTAGTCATCAGAACAACGGTCAGCCGCAGCACAATTTTTAAAATTTTTAAACGTGCAAAACTCCACATTTTTTCGAAATTCAAAAATCGCTCATTACTTT